>WFAB01002361.1:0-43121 GCA_018977245.1 Lethenteron camtschaticum | reverse complement strand
CTTCCCCATCTCTCTACCCCCTCTCTCTACCCCCTCTCTCTCTACCCCCTCTCTCTCTACCCCCCTCTCTCTCCCCCTCTCTACCCCCCTCTCTCTACCCCTCTCTCTCTACCCCCTCTCTCTACCCCTCTCCTCTACCCCCTCTCTCTCTCTCTACCCCCTCTCTCTCTCTCTACCCCTTCTCTCTACCCCCTCTCTCTCTCTACCCCACTCTCTCTACCCCCTCTCTCTACCCCCTCTCTCTCTACCCCCTCTCTTCTCTACCCCTCTCTCTCTACCCCCTCTCTCTCTACCCCCTCTCTCTCTCTACCCCCTCTCTCTCTCTACCCCCTCTCTCTACCCCCTCTCTCTACCCCCTCTCTCTCTACCCCCTCTCTCTCTACCCCCCTCTCTCTCTACCCTCTCTCTCTACCCCTCTCTCTGCCCCCTCTCTCTCTACCCCCACTCTCCCTACTCTCTCTCTATGCCCCCCTGTTTTCTATGTAATTTTTAAACTACAGCAAGTTGCTGCGTCTGCACCCAGCACTCCTCGCAGTCCCATGGCCTCCGACGACAGCTCGTGTCTCCACGCAGAGCTCCACGTCATTGCCACCGAGCACACGGCCTCCTCCATCGCCCACCGCTCCTTGAAGGCCGGCACGGCGTGGGTCAGCCGAGCATGGGAACTCCGGCCCACACGCCCTGGGGCTCCGACCAGAGCGCGGGAGATGCCCCCAGGCTGCTGGCCGGACGTTTCCCCTCCAGGGCCACCTTCCTCGCCCTGTGCATGGCGAGCAGGGCGTAGCCGACAAGCACGTTGACCAGCCCCTGAAGATGATGGGATCCATCGCTTTTCGAGTGTCTAAAGATGAGGAGGCTGAACTTTAGGAGGATGTATATTCTTAGGTTTTTTCGGTAAAGTCACATAGGTAAAAAAATTAAATTAATAAAGTAAAATAAAATAAAATAAAAATCACGACGTTTCGGAGGCAACACAAGCTTCCGTCTTCAGGTGGAACCGTCACAGCACGATTGCTGTATCAAGTAAAGAGTAACAACACGATTGCTGTATCAAGTAAAGATAAATTCCAAGAGACCCGACCTTGTATGTATATACTGGTTGAATTTTAATTGTATTTTTTTACCTACGTGACTTTACCGAAAAAACCCAAGAGTATGAATCCTTGCAGTGACGAAAGCTTCACATCTAGAATGATTTGGCGTCATCTGGTGGAACACCATATGAGACGAGGCTCCAAAGAAAGCTGTCTCTGGTGTGGACCAATCAGTTTCAAAGACAATGCATAAATTATCAGAGTTGTGTTTTTTGTTTGCATTTGACTGCAAGTATTGTGGTTAATGTGAGCATGATTCCTTGCAAAATTGTCAGTTTTGTTGCCAGAAAAAAGGGGAAAACCCCTATGAGTATATTTTGGTACTGGCAAAGGAGGTCCCATGATGATTTGGCTACCGTTAAAAATTTCCACACGACGGTGACGATGATGGCAAGCCCACTCCGTTGAGCCAACGCATTCGTGGTGGCCAGGCCGCTTCTGAAAAAGAACCCCATGGATAGCGCAACGGAGCCTTAACTGGTGAATTAAAAACACATATGTATAGTATAGTCTTGTCTCTTTCGGTAAAGTCATGTAGATAAAAATAAATAATATATTTCGATTTAAAGCTTTCGTGACTGCCGAGATTCATCTTCTTGGTTCTTTCGGTAAAGTCGCATAGAAGGGAAATAATAAAATAATAAAAATAAAACATAAAAATTAGATAATATTATTATTTTATTATATATTTTATTGCTTTGTTATGTTTCTTTTTTTTATTTTATTATTTCCCTTCTACGTGACTTTACCGAAAGAAAAAAATAATATATATTATTTATTATGTTTTATTTTATTATTTTATTATTTCCCTTCTACGTGACTTTACCGAAAGAACCAAGAAGATCAACGCTGTACATCCACGCGCTGTGGCGCTAATGCACCGCGCACAACACGAAATAAAAGCCACGTGGTGGTGGTGGTTTGGTGGTGGTGGTGGTTGTGGTGGTTGTGGTTGTGGTGGTGGTTGTGGTGTTGTGGTGGTCATCACGCACGCCACGGTGACGAGCGAGCGTTTCAGAAGGTGAACACCACGAGGTGCCGTCCACGCTGGTGCAGAGAGGGGCTTGTCCGGCTCCCCAGCGTTCGAGGAAGACGCTCTGCACATCACCGACACGTGTGTGGTACATGGCGTGCTCCAGCCGGAGCCGCGCCTTGAGCAGAGAGAGACAGAGACACAGAGAGAGACAGAGACACAGAGAGAGACAGAGAGAGAGACAGAGACACAGAGAGACAGAGAGAGACAGAGAGAGACAGACACAGAGAGAGACAGAGACACAGAGAGACAGAGACACAGAGAGAGACAGAGACACAGAGAGAGACAGAGACACAGAGAGAGACAGAGACACAGAGAGAGACAGAGACACAGAGAGAGACAGAGACACAGAGAGACAGAGAGAGAGACAGAGACAGAGAGACAGAGAGAGAGAGACAGAGAGAGAGAGAGACAGAGACAGAGACNCAGAGAGAGAGAGAGACAGAGACAGTGACACAGAGAAGAAGACGCGCTGCACATCACCGACACGTGTGTGGTACATGGCGTGCTCCAGCCGGAGCCGCGCCTTGAGCAGGCAAGCCAGCAGAGAGAGAGGGAGAGATATGAGAAATATAAAAAAACACTTTTTTTTAAAGACGCTTTTATGAAATGTACTCAAAGACTCCAGGAAGTGGCCCCGAAGCTTGCCAGAACGTAAGGGGCCGTGGTGAGCGTGGACAATTAGACCCAAGTCGAAACATAACATATGAAAAAGATGAATCTTCTTGGTTCTTTCGGTAAAGTCACGTAGAAGGGAAATAATAAAATAATAAAATAAAACATAATAAAATATTTTTATTTCTTTCGGTAAAGTCACGTAGAAGGGAAATAATAAAATAATAAAAAACATTTTTTCGGTAAAGTCACGTAGAAGGGAAATAATAAAATAATAAAAATCAAGCATTATAAAATTCTATAATATTTTATTTTTATTTTATTTCTTTCGGTAAAGTTACGTAGAAGGGAAATAATAAAATAATAAACATACAACATAATAAACTTATATATTATTTTATTATTTTATTTCTTTCGGTAAACTCACGTAGAAGGGAAATAATAAAGTAATAAAAATAAAACATAATAGAATACAATTCTCACGACGTTTCGGCCAACAGACCTGTTCTTCACCTGAGGACGGCTGCGATTTCGACTTCTTACGCGATGATCACCCTGTGTCACACAGGGACAGCTGCTACTGGGCGTGCCCCTAGGCTAGACCCTGTGTGCCACGCAGAGGCAGCTGCCACTGGGCTGCCCCCAGTGGCAAGACCACCACGTGTACTAAAATTAAAATTGTTTTTATTTCAACCGTGATGAGGGTTACAAACTGAGTAATCATTGGAAAGATGTGATTAACCTTGCAAAAGAGATGTAACTACACTTATTTGGACCATCTTATTTGACAGACAACTATTACAGGTTATTGATAGACAGCCAGTTTGTTGTTTTACCAGTTTTAGTTTTTACTTGCTTTCTTTTTTCACACTTTTGTTATGTATGCCATGTGCTAGTTACAAACCGCACCTCTCCATAACAAAGGCTCAGTCCTTTGTTATGCAGTCTACTCTTTGTCTTAAGCCTCACCTTACCATATTAATAAAAAAAAGTGTGCCGTTCCTGGCCCTTCCCCCCTCAACCATTATATATACGGGGTGGTATTTCTTGTAATCTCTCATTTACTTGATACAGCTGTCGTGGCTGTGACGGTTCCACCTGAAAACGGAAGCTTGTGTTGCCTCCGAAACGTCGTGATTGTTTATTGTTATTTTACTTTTATTAATTTAATTTTTTACCTACGTGACTTTACCGAAATAACCTAAGAATATGTTTTTATTTTATATTTTCCTCCTTTTTAAAACCCCGACTTGTCGAGTCAATAACCCGCTATTGAGATATCCGGAAATCAATCACGGATGATTGCGGCAGGGATATTTCTGAATGCTTGCCAGATAATTCGTCAAATTCTTATCTCTGTGTGGGGGTAGGGGGGGGGTGTATGTGTGTGTCTGTGTGTTGTCTTTATCGCAAAGAGGAGTTCCACAGAATAGGAATGTTATTAAATATATTTTTTCAAATTATCCCCAGTCCCCCGCCCCCCTCTCGGTATGTGACTGCAGGTTGAACTTCTATCGCACCGTACGTAGCCAACCGCGCTAATCGGAGGTGCAGTGTTGAGTCTATGGGTAGTGTTGAGTCTATGGGTAGTATTGAGTCTATGGGNAGTGTTGAGTCTAGGGCAGTGTTGAGTCTATGGGTAGTGTTGAGTCTATGGGTAGTGAGTCTATGGGCAGTGTTGAGTCTATGGGTAGTGTTGAGTCTATGGGTAGTGCTGAGTCTATGGGCAGTGTTGAGTCTATGGGTAGTGTTGAGTCTATGGGTAGTGCTGAGTCTATGGCAGTATTGAGTCTATGGGCAGTGTTAGTCTATGAGCAGTGTTGAGTCTATGGGCAGTGTTGAGTCTATGGGTAGTGTTAGTCTATGGGCAGTGTTGAGTCTATGGGTAGTGTTGAGTCTATGGGCAGTGTTTAGTCTATGGGCAGTGTTGAGTCTATGGGTAGTGTTAGTCTATGGGCAGTGTTGAGTCTATGGGCAGTGTTGAGTCTATGGGCAGTGTTGAGTCTATGGGCAGTGTTGAGTCTATGGGCAGTGTTGAGTCTATGGGCATTGTTGAGTCTATGGGCAGTGTTGAGTCTATGGGCAGTTTTGAGTCTATGGGCAGTGTTGAGTCTATGGGCAGTGTTGAGTCTATGGGCAGTGTTGAGTCTATGGCAGTGTGGAGTCTATGGGCAGTGTTGAGTCTATGGGTAGTGTTGAGTCTATGGGCAGTGTTGAGTCTATGGGCAGTGTTGAGTCTATGGGCAGTGTTGAGTCTATGGGCAGTGTTGAGTCTATGGGCAGTGTTGAGTTATGGGTGGTTGAGTCTATGGGCAGTGTTGAGTCTATGGGTAGTGTTGAGTCTATGGGCAGTGTTTAGTCTATGGGCAGTGTTGAGTCTATGGGTAGTGTTGAGTCTATGGGCAGTGTTGAGTCTATGGGCAGTGTTGAGTCTATGGGCAGTGTTGAGTCTATGGGCAGTGTTGAGTCTATGGGCAGTGTTGAGTCTATGGGCAGTGTTGAGTCTATGGGCAGTGTTGAGTCTATGGGCAGTGTTGAGTCTATGGGCAGTGTTGAGTCTATGGGAGTGTTGTCTTGGCAGTGTTGGCTATGGGTAGTGTTGAGTCTATGGGCAGTGTTAGTCTATGGGCAGTGTTGAGTCTATGGGAGTGTGAGTCTATGGGCAGTGTTGAGTCTATGGGCAGTGTTGAGTCTATGGGCAGTGTTGAGTCTATGGGCAGTGTTGAGTCTATGGGCGTGTTGAGTCTATGGGCAGTGTTGAGTCTATGGGCAGTGTTGAGTCTATGGGCAGTGTTGAGTCTATGGGCAGTGTTGAGTCTATGGGCAGTGTTGAGTCTATGGGCAGTGTTGAGTCTATGGGCAGTGTTGAGTCTATGGGCAGTGTTGAGTCTATGGGCAGTGTTGAGTCTATGGGTAGTGTTGAGTCTATGGGCAGTGGAGTATGGGCAGTGTTGAGTCTATGGGCAGTGTTGAGTCTATGGGTAGTGTTGAGTCTATGGGCAGTGTTGAGTCTATGGGCAGTGTTGAGTCTATGGGCAGTGTTGAGTCTATGGGCAGTGTTGAGTCTATGGGCAGTGTTGAGTCTATGGGCTGTTGAGTCTATGGGCAGTGGAGTCTATGGGCAGTGTGAGTCTATGGGCAGTGTTGAGTCTATGGGCAGTGTTGGTCTGGGCAGTGTTGAGTCTATGGGCAGTGTTGAGTCTATGGGTCTTTAGTCTATAGTGTTGAGTCTATGGGGGGTGTTGAGTCTATGGGCAGTGTTGAGTCTATGGGCAGTGTTGAGTCTATGGGCAGTGTTGAGTCTATGGGCAGTGTTGAGTCTATGGGCAGTGTTGAGTCTATGGGGAGTGTTGAGTCTATGGGCAGTGTTGAGTCTATGGGCAGTGTTGAGTCTATGGGCAGTGTTGAGTCTATGGGCAGTGTTGAGTCTATGGGCAGTGTTGAGTCTATGGGCAGTGTTGAGTCTATGGGCAGTGTTGAGTGTTGAGTCTATGGGCAGTGTTGAGTCTATGGGCAGTGTTGAGTCTATGGGCAGTGTTGAGTCTATGGGCAGTGTTGAGTCTATGGGCAGTGTTGAGTCTATGGGCAGTGTTGAGTCTATGGGCAGTGTTGAGTCTGGGGTGTTGAGTCTATGGGCAGTGTTGGTTATGGCGTGTTGAGTCTATGGGCAGTGTTGAGTCTATGGGTAGTGTTGAGTCTATGGGTAGTGTTGAGTCTATGGGCAGTGTTGAGTCTATGGGCAGTGTTGAGTCTATGGGAGTGTTGAGTCTATGGGCAGTGTTGAGTCTATGGGCAGTGTTGAGTTATGGCAGTGTTGAGTCTATGGGCAGTGTTGAGTCTATGGGCAGTGTTGAGTTATGCAGTGTTGAGTCTATGGCAGTGTTGAGTCTATGGGTAGTGTTGAGTCTATGGGCAGTGTTGAGTCTATGGGCAGTGTTGAGTCTATGGGTAGTGTTGAGTCTATGGGCAGTGTTGAGTCTATGGGTAGTGTTGAGTCTATGGGTAGTGTTGAGTCTATGGGCAGTGTTGAGTCTATGGGCAGTGTTAGTCTATGGGTAGTGTTGAGTCTATGGGAGTGTTGAGTCTATGGGCAGTGTTGAGTCTATGGGCAGTGTTGAGTCTATGGGCAGTGTTGAGTCTATGGGTAGTGCTGAGTCTATGGGCAGTGTTGAGTCTATGGTGCAGTGTTGAGTCTATGGGCAGTGTTGAGTCTATGGGCAGTGTTGAGTCTATGGGCAGTGTTGAGTCTATGGGTAGTGTTGAGTCTATGGGTAGTGTTGAGTATATGGGCAGTGTTGAGTCTATGGGCAGTGTTAGTCTATGGGTAGTGCTGAGTCTATGGGCAGTGTTGAGTCTATGGGCAGTGTTGAGTCTATGGGCAGTGTTGAGTCTATGGGTAGTGTTAGTCTATGGGCAGTGTTGAGTCTATGGGCAGTGTTGAGTCTATGGGCAGTGTTGAGTCTATGGCAGTGTTGAGTCTATGGCAGTGTTGAGTCTATGGCAGTGTTGAGTCTATGGTAGTGTTGAGTCTATGGGCAGTGTTGAGTCTATGGGCAGTGTTGAGTCTATGGGTAGTGCTGAGTCTATGGGCAGTGTTGAGTCTATGGGCAGTGTTGAGTCTATGGCAGTGTTGAGTCTATGGGCAGTGTTGAGTCTATGGGCAGTGTTGAGTCTATGGGCAGTGTTGAGTCTATGGGCAGTGTTGAGTCTATGGGCAGTGTTGAGTCTATGGGTAGTGTTGAGTCTATGGGTAGTGTTGAGTCCATGGGTAGTTTTGAGTCTATGGGCAGTGTTGAATCTATGGGCAGTGTTGAGTCCATGGTAGTGTTGAGTCTATGGGCAGTGTTGAGTCTATGGGCAATGTTGAGTCTATGGGTAGTATTGAGTCTATGGGTAGTGTTGAGTCTATGGGCAGTGTTGAGTCTATGGGCAGTGTTGAGTTTATGGGCAGTGTTGAGTCCATGGGTAGTTTTGAGTCTATGGGCAGTGTTGAGTCTATGGGCAGTGTTGAGTCTATGGGCAGTGTTGAGTCTATGGGTAGTGTTGAGTCTATGGGCAGTGTTGAGTCTATGGGCAGTGTTGAGTCTATGGGCAGTGTTGAGTCTATGGGCAGTGTTGAGTCTATGGGCAGTGTTGAGTCTATGGGCAGTGTTGAGTCTATGGGTAGTGTTGAGTCTATGGCAGTGTTGAGTCTATGGGCAGTGTTGAGTCTATGGGTAGTGCTGAGTCTATGGGCAGTGTTGAGTCTATGGGCAGTGTTGAGTCTATGGGCAGTGTTGAGTCTATGGGCAGTGTTGAGTCTATGGGCAGTGTTGAGTCTATGGCAGTGTTGAGTCTATGGGCAGTGTTGAGTCTATGGGCAGTGTTGAGTCTATGGGTAGTGTTGAGTCTATGGGTAGTGTTGAGTCCATGGGTTAGTTTTGAGTCTATGTGCAGTGTTGAGTCTATGGTGCAGTGTTGAGTCTATGGATAGTGTTGAGTCTATGGGCAGTGTTGAGTCTATGGGCAATGTTGAGTCTATGGGTAGTATTGAGTCTATGGGTAGTGTTGAGTCTATGGGCAGTGTTGAGTCTATGGGCAGTGTTGAGTTTATGGGCAGTGTTGAGTCCATGGGTTGTGTTGAGTCTATGGGCAGTGTTGAGTCTATGGTGCAGTGTTGAGTCTATGGATAGTGTTGAGTCTATGGGCAGTGTTGAGTCTATGGGCAATGTTGAGTCTATGGGTAGTATTGAGTCTATGGGTAGTGTTGAGTCTATGGGCATTGTTGAGTCTATGGGTAGTGTTGAGTCTATGGGCAGTGTTGAGTCTATGGGTAGTGTTGAGTCTATGGGCAGTGTTGAGTTTATGGGCAGTGTTGAGTCCATGGGTTGTGTTGAGTCTATGGGCAGTGTTGAGTCTATGGTGCAGTGTTGAGTCTATGGATAGTGTTGAGTCTATGGGCAGTGTTGAGTCTATGGGCAATGTTGAGTCTATGGGTAGTATTGAGTCTATGGGTAGTGTTGAGTCTATGGGCATTGTTGAGTCTATGGGTAGTGTTGAGTCTATGGGCAGTGTTGAGTCTATGGGAGTGTTGAGTCTATGGGCAGTTAGTCTATGGCAGTGTTGAGTCTATGGGTAGTGTTGAGTCTATGGGCAGTGTTGAATCTATGGTGCAGTGTTGAGTCTATGGATAGTGTTAGTCATGGGCAGTGAGAGTCTATGGGCAGTGTTGAGTCTATGGGTAGATTGAGTCTATGGGCAGTGTTGAATCATAGGCAGTGTTGAGTCTATGGGCAGTGTTGAGTCTCTGGCAGTGTTAAGTCTGGCAGTGTTGAGTTTTTGTACACATACTCCCACACAATACACACACACACACAGCACTCCCCACACAGACACACACTCCTACATACATACATACACAGACACATACCCTCACATACACACACCCACACACACACATACTCCCAAATACAACACCCACACACACACAGACACACACTCCACATACATTCACACAAGACACATACTGCCATATACATACATACACTCACACTCTCTCTCTCTGCACCCTGCCCGTGTCCTCTCTCTGTGCCCCATACTCAGAATCAATAGCCATCTAAATGCAAATCAGAAAACTCGCCACACGGCCATTTTTTTGTGTCCTCTTATTTATTTATTTATTTCCGTGTGTCACGTGGTGCCCGGCGTGTGTCTGTGTGTAAGAGCGCGTGCGTGCGTGTGTGTCTGTGTGTAAGAGCGCGCGCGTGCGTGTGTGTCTGTGTGTAAGAGCGCGCGCGTGCGTGTGTGTCTGTGTGTAAGAGCGCATGCGTGTGTGTGTGTCTGTGTGTAAGAGCGCGCGCGTGTGTGTGTCTGTGTGTAAGAGCGCATGCGTGTGTGTGTGTCTGTGTGTAAGAGCGCGTGCGTGTGTGTGTGNCTGTAAGAGCGCGCGCGTGTGTGTGTCTGTGTGTAAGAGCGCGTGCGTGCGTGTGTGTCTGTGTGTAAGAGCGCATGCGTGCGTGTGTGTCTGTGTGTAAGAGTGCGTGCGTGTGTGTGTGTCTGTAAGAGCGCATGCGTGTGTGTGTGTCTGTGTGTAAGAGCGCGCGCGTGTGTGTGTCTGTGTGTAAGAGCGCGTGCGTGCGTGTGTGNCTGTGTGTAAGAGCGCGTGCGTGCGTGTGTGTGTAAGAGCGCGTGCGTGTGTGTGTGTGTAAGAGTGCGTGCGTGCGTGTGTGTCTGTGTGTAAGAGTGCGTGCGTGTGTGTCTGTGCGTTACACTCGCGGTCAACGTCAGTGGCGATTATCTGCACCGGTCCTGGGGCGTCCCCTAGGTCGACTCGGCCTTGAATGAGTAGCCGGTGCGGTGCGTGTAAAGCATCGCCACTGGGGGGNAGACAAAGGCGGCCGGGTGTTGTTGCTGGCTACCCACCCCCTAGTGTGCCACAGTGCCGGTAGCCTTCATAGGTGCTGCTCGCTAACAGCACTTGCCCCTACAGTCTGTGGCAGGCTACACGGGGGATCTTTGTCTTGTGTGTGTTAGTAACAGCACTTGCCCCAACGTCTGTGGCAGGCTACACGGGGTCTTTATCTGTGTGTGCTAGCTAACAGCACTTGCCCCAACAGTCTGTGGCAGGCTACACGGGGGATCTTTGTCTGTGTGTGCTAGCTAACAGCACTTGCCCCAACAGTCTGTTCGAGGCTACACGGGTATCTTTATCTGTGTGTGCTAGCTAACAGCACTTGCCCCTACAGTCTGTTGCAGGCTACACGGGGATCTTTGTCTNGTNTGTGCTAGCTAACAGCACTTGCCCCAACAGTCTGTTCGAGGCTACACGGGGTATCTTTATCTGTATGCTAGCTAACAGCACTTGCCCCTACAGTCTGTTGCAGGCTACACGGGGATCTTTGTCTGTGTGTGCTAGCTAACAGCACTTGCCCCAACAGTCTGTGGCAGGCTACACGGGGGATCTTTGTCTGTGTGTGCTAGCTAACAGCACTTGCCCCTACAGTCTGTTAAGGCTACACGGGGATCTTTATCTGTGTGTGCAAGCTAACAGCACTTGCCCCTACAGTCCGTTACAGGCTACACGGGGGCTCTTTATCTTTGCGTGCAAGCTAACAGCACTTGCCCCTACAGTCTGTTAAGGCTACACGGGGGATCTTTGTCTTTGTCCCTGCGTAGTCTAGCCCGGTGCGGCATTTTAAATTTAAATCTCGGGTTTGCTGCGACGATCATCACTCTCACGTGCAGAGCGGGGTGGGAACGCGCTGACCTACGCGTTGTGCGGATCACAACGTTGCACAACTAAAGCGGGGGAGGGTGGGGGGGATCTCAGATGTAACTCTGTGACATCCGCTTCCGCAGGCCGTTTTCTAAAGACGTCACCATGGCTAGGAGATGTTGACTACCTCGCCTGGTGTACAGGAGGTCGGGGGTTCAATCCTGACCCTGACACCTGCTGCTGTAGTTTGGAGTTTGCGTGTCTTTCTCTCTCTCATCATCATCACGGTGGCTAGGAGATGTTAACTACCTCGCCTGGTGTACAGGAGGTCGTGGGTTCGATCCCGACCCTGACGCCTGCTGCTGTATATTTGGAGTTTGCGTGTCTCTCTCTCTCTCATCATCATCACGGTGGCTAGGAGATGTTAACTACCTAGCCTGGTGCACAGGAGGTTGTGGGTTCGATCTCGACCCTGACGCCTGCTGCTGCTGTATATTTCGAGTTTGCGTGTCTCTCTCCCTGTGGTCCCGTGGATTTTTCTTGGGGTCTTCTGGCTTTTCCCCTCCACGTTTAGAATCAACGCCACGGGTGTCGAGTATTCGACTAAGTGATATAAATGTCTACGCAATGATGATGATGATGATAACCCAACTTCGTTGAGCTATGTGTGGCCTGGTCGCTTCTGCAAAAAGGCGCTTCTTCTAAGCTCAGTGTAGGGTGCTTATGTAGTAAAACATAAAACGTAAAGTTTCGTTTAATAACACGAAGAAGGTGGACGATTTGTGTGGCCAGGGTAACAGCAACAACAAAACCCCATATAAGAGGGGCAAAATAACACACACACACACAAATAAAACACACACACACACAAAATAACAAACACACACACAGAAATAACACACACGCAAAAATAACACACATGCAAAAATAATACACACACACAAAAACACAGACCAAAAAAACACGCACAAAAAAACACGCGCGCAAAAATAACACACACACAAAATAACACAAACACAAAAAANCACACGCACAAAATAACACACACACAAAATAACACAAAATAACACACACACAAAAACACACTCACAAAATAACACACACTCACAAAACACACGAAAAAATAACACACGCACACAAANAACACACCCACAAAAAANCACACACTCGCAAAAAANCACATGCACAAAAAAANCACACAAAATAACACAAAAAACCGCACAAAATAACACACACACAAAAAACACACACACAAAATAACACAAAAAACCGCACAAAATAACACACACACAAAAACACACACAAAACACACACGCAAAATAACACACACGCACACAAAAAAAACACGCAAACACAAGCAAAAAAACACGACCAAAAAAAAACACAAACACACAAAAGCCACACAACCACAAAAAGCCACACAATTAAAATCTCTTCTCACTTCACTTCCCTATCAGCTCCTTCGCTTCTCCGCCATCTGTGACCCCTCGTGACCCCCCAGCCTGCAGCATCACGGGTCGAGTGAGCGATGGTTGGGATGGGGAGCGTGGGGGTGGAGGTGGTGGTGGTGGTGGTGCTGATGATCATTCAGAGCACGGGCGTTGTGTGTGTGTGNTGTAGTGTGTGTGTAGTTGTGTGTGTAGTAGTGTGTGTGTAGTGTGTGTTGTGTGTGTGTGAGTGTGTGTGGTGTGTGTGTGTGTGTGTGTGGTAGTGTGTGTGTGTGGTAGTGTGTGTGTGTGTTGTGTAGTGTAGTGTGTGTGGTGTGTGTGTGNGTGTGGTGTCTAGTTTGTGTGTGTGTGTGTGTGTGTAGTGNGTGTGTGTGTGTGTGTGTGTTAGTGTAGTGTGNGTGTGTAGTGGTGCAAGTGTGTGTGTGTAGTAGTGTGTGTGTGTGTGGGTAGTGTGTGTGTGTGTGGTAGTGTGTGTGTGTANTGNTGTGTGTGTGTGTGTAGTGTGTGTGTGGTAATGTGTGTGTGTTGTAGTAGTGTGTGTGTGTAGTGGTGTGAGTAGTGTGTGTGTGTGTGTGTGTGTGTGGTGCAAGTGTGTGTGTGTNGTAGTGTGTGTGTGGTGTGTGTGTGTGTGTGTGTGTGTGTGTGTGGTAGTGTGTGTGTGTGTGTGTGTGTGGTAGTGTGTGTGTGGTAGTGTGTGTGTTTGTAGTAGTGTGTGTGTAGTAATGTGTGTGTGTGTGGTGNTAGTGTGTGTGTGTAGTGTGTGTGTGTGTGTGTGTGTGTGTGTGTGTGTGTGNGTGTGTGNGTGTGTAGTAGTGTGTGTCTAGTGTGTGTGGTAGTGTGTGTGTGTNGTGTGTGTGGTAGTAGTGTGTGAGTGTATGNGTAGTGTGTGTGTGTAGTAGTGTGTGTGTGGTGTGTGTGGTAGTGTGTGTGGTAGTGTGTGTGTAGTGGTGTGTGTGGTAGTGTGTGTGTGGTGAAGTAGTGTGTGTGTGTAGTAGTGTGTGTGTAGTAGTGTATGTGTAGTGTGTGTGTGTAGTAGTGTGTGTGTGGTGTGTGTGGTAGTGTGTGTGTGTAGTGTGTGTGGTGTGTGGTAGTGTGGTGTGTGGTAGTGTGTGTGTGTTGTAGTGTGTGTGTATCAGTGGCTGTATCAGTGGCTGCATCAGTGATTGTATCAGTGGCTGTGTCAGTGGCTGTATTTGTGACTGTATCAGTGTCTGTATCAGTGGCTGTATCAGTGGCTGTATTTGTGGCTGTATCAGTGGCTGTATCAGTGTCTGTATCAGTGGCTGTATCAGTGGCTGTATCTGTGGCTGCATCAGTGTCTGTATCAGTGGCTGTATCAGTGGCTGTATTTGTGGCTGTATCAGTGGCTGTATCAGTGTCTGTATCAGTGGCTGTATCAGTGGCTGTATTTGTGGCTGCATCGGTGGCTGTATCAGTGGCTGTATCAGTGGCCGTATCAGTGGCCGTATCAGTGGCCGTATCAGTGGCTGTATTTGAGGCTGTATTTGAGGCTGTATTTCTGGCTGTATTTGAGGCTGCATGCTGTGTTGGTGGTGGTGGCGGTGATGCAGGACGTGACGATGCCGGCGCAAGCTCTCATTAATTATTCAAAGTCTCAATTTAAAAAACCGGGAGCAATTTAGCAAGGGGTGGGTTGGTCGGTGGGTGTTTGGGGTGGGTGGGGTGGGTGGGGGTGGTGGTGTGGGGGGGGTGGGTGGGTGGGTGGGGGGGTTGGTGGTGTGGGTGGGGGGTGGGAAGGGTTGGTGGGTAGGGTGGGTTGGAGGATTGGTGGGTTGGTGGATAGGGTGGGTGGGTTGTGGGTGGGGTGGGTTGGGTTTGTGGGTGGGTGGGGTGGGTGGGTTGGTGTGTGGGTTCGTGGGTCGATTGGTGGGTGGGTTGGAGGGTTGGTGGGTGGGTGGGGTGGGTGGGTTTTGTTGGTGGGTGGGATGGGTGGGNTGGGTGGGGGTGGGTTGGTAGGTGGGGTGGTGGGTTTGTGGTTGGGTTGGTGGTCGATTGGTGGGTCGATTGGTGGGTGGGTTGGTGGGTGGGTTGGTGGGTGGTTGGTGGGTGGGTTGGTGGGTGGGTGAGTGGGTTGGTGGGTGGGGTGGGTGGGGGGAGTGCGTGGGTGGGTTTTGTTGGTGGGTGGGTGAGTTGGTTGGTTGGTGGTGGGTGGGTTGCTGGTGGGTGGGTGGGTGGGTGGGTGGGTGGGGTGGTGGGTTGGAGGGTTGGTGGGTTGTGGGTAGGGTGGGTTGGCACTGCTGCTTATTCGCTACGACTGACAGCACTTGCCGCAAGTCTGTTCAGAGGCTAGACGGGTATCTTTGCCTTTGTGCACAGTGGTTAGCGGACTGCCACCACCGGTGACGATTGTCTGGGCCTTCCACTAGGTCGACTCAGCCTTAAATTAGTGTGTAAGGGCCGTCCATAAATTACGTCACGCAACTGAGGTTGGGGGGGGGGTCAGACATTTGTGACGATGTGTGACGAGGTGGTGGGGGGGGTTCAGAAATGTGACGTCACATCAAAATGTTACGCAACTTTAAATAAATATAGACAACACGTTCTACTTAGTTAAATAAAATTTTAATAAATGTTTTTCCTACAACATCAGAGTGCAGCGCCACATTAAATACGCACTACAATGACAATGGTTTAAAGCGATTTGAAGCATGTTAAAAAAAGGGGGGGGGCAGAGTTTTGTGACGCCATATTTGAGGGGGGGGGGTCAAAATCGTCAAACATTGCGTGACGTCATTTATGGACGGACCCTAAGACGTAATAGTATGCCATCCTCACCCTTAACAGGTGCTCGCTAACAGCACTTGCCCAAACAACCATATAGGGGATTTTTCACCCACCAACGGGGCCCCATCACAATCTCCCTAAACAGTGGGTCGATAAACAAAACCAAAACCGCTTTGTGGACAGTCAGGGCAGTGTTGAGTCTATGGGCAGTGTTGAGTCTATGGGCAGTGTTGAGTCTATGGGCAGTGTTGAGTCTATGGGCAGTGTTGAGTCTATGGGTAGTGTTGAGTCTATGGGCAGTGTTGAGTCTATGGGCAGTGTTGAGTCTATGGGCAGTGTTGAGTCTATGGGCAGTGTTGAGTCTATGGGCAGTGTTAGTCTATGGCAGTGCAGGTCTATGGGCAGTGTGAGTCTATGGGCAGTGTTGAGTCTATGGGCAGTGTTGAGTCTATGGCAGTGTTGAGTCTATGGGCAGTGTTGAGTCTATGGGCAGTGTTAGTCTATGGGCAGTGTTGAGTCTATGGGCAGTGTTAGTCTATGGGCAGTGTTGAGTCTATGGGCAGTGTTGAGTCTATGGTAGTGTTGAGTCTATGGGTAGTTTTGAGTCTATGGGCAGTGTTGAGTCTATGGCAGTGTTGAGTCTATGGGCAGTGTTGGTCTATGGGCAGTGTTGAGACTATGGGCAGTGTTGAGTCTATGGGTAGTGTTGAGTCTATGGGCAGTGTTGAGTCTATGGGCAGTGTTAGTCTATGGCGTGTTAGTCTATGGGCAGTGTTGAGTCTTGGGCAGTGTTGAGTCTGGGCAGTGTTAGTCTATGGCAGTGTTAGTCTATGGGCAGTGTTAGTTTATGGCAGTATTAGTCTATGGGCAGTGTTGAGTCTTTGGGCAGTGTAGTCTATGGCAGTGTTGAGTCTATGGGCAGTGTTGAGTCTATGGGCAGTGTTGAGTCTATGGGCAGTGTTGAGTCTATGGCAGTGTTGAGTCTATGCAGTGTTGAGTCTTTGGGCAGTGTTGAGTCTCAGTGTNAGTCTATGGGAGTGTTGAGTCTATGGGCAGTGTTAGTCTATGGAGTGCAAGTCTATGGGCAGTGTTGAGTCTATGGGTTTTTTTTACAATCGGGTTTAATTGTCTTTTTATATTAAACCCGATCATCTGAGACTAGGAGAAATCCGGTTTCATGTTCTAATTGCAGAACCGCACTTCTCAACGATGGGCTTCATCCATTCAAGCGAAGGAACTCACTGGCAGTGCCCACGATTGTGGAGGAGAAGCTCGTGTTCATCAAGACCAACCTGCAGCATTCTACGACGACCCNGTGCCCGACGCACCCCCCCCCCCCGAGTACGATAGCAGCACNGACGAAAGCAGCCTAAGCCTTGGATCAGAGCTTCGTATTGATTAAACCAGGTTTTAATTCCCCCCAAATCGGGTTTAATTGTATTAAAGAAAAAACCCGATGCCTGGCCTATGGAAAAATCGTGGCAAGATGAAGGCCTGGCCAAGCTGAGCGACGTTGGAGTTTGTCCACGTACTCGTGGCTCAGCTGTCAGAGGCATTCTTCTCCTCATCTAAGAAGAGGAGGCCCAGTCCTTGTCGTGAGATGAGAGGAGAGGGTGCGGAAGAGAGAAAGGGAGATCAATAAGAGAGGGAGATAGGGAGAAGGAAAGAGAGGGGGGGGAGAGAAAAGGCGAGGGAAAAAATAGAGAGAGGGATAGAGGCAGATAAGAGGAAANCGTCCGGCCAGCAGCCTGGGCATCTTCCGCGCTCTGGTCGGAGCCAGGGTGTGTGGGCTGGAGTTATCCATGTGGCGCGGCTGACCCACGCCGTGCCGGCCTTCAAGGAGCAGTGGGCGATGGAGGAGGCCGTGTGCTCGGTGGCGAGACGGGGAGCTCTGCGTGCTGATATGAGCTACCGTGAGGCCGTTNGAGCGAGAAGGGCTGCGTGCAGAGCAAGAGAGAGTGAGCGAGAGAGTGAGCGAGAGAGAGACCGAGAGAGTGAGAGAGTGAGCGAGTGAGCGAGAGAGTGAGCGAGCGAGTGAGCGAGAGAGTGACCGAGAGAGTGAGCGAGAGAGTGAGAGAGAGTGAGCGAGAGAGTGACCGAGAGGGTGAGCGAGAGGGTGAGCGAGAGGGTGAGCGAGAGGGTGAGCGAGAGGGTGAGCGAGAGGGTGAGCGAGAGGGTGAGCGAGAGGGTGAGCGAGAGGGTGAGCGAGAGGGTGAGCGAGAGGTGAGCGAGAGGGTGAGCGAGAGGGTGACCGAGAGAGTGACCGAGAGAGTGACCGAGAGAGTGAGCGAGAGGGTGACCGAGAGGGTGAGCGAGAGGGTGAGCGAGAGGGTGACCGAGAGGGTGAGCGAGAGAGTGAGCGAGAGGGCGAGCGAGAGGTGGGGTTTACATAAAGCAAAGTTATTTAAAATAAAATTACGAAATGATGAACGAAGCAAAGTACCGACTACACCGAGCATCTTCTTGTTTCCACTGATCGTAAAAAAGAGAGAGAGGGGGGGGGGTAGAGAGGGAGATAGGAAGGGAGATAGAGAGACAGAGAGAGGGAGATACAGCGAGAGAAAGAGAGAGGATTTGAGCAGCCACGGTTGAAAGTTGCAAGCACACAGACCCATAGCAGAGCGAACGCGCGTCCAGTCATTTAATCATCTCACTGAATCGACAATTAAGCACATATTTACGTAATTGCTTCCAGATTTCTGCCCTCTCTCTCTCTCTCCCGGCTTGTAATGTATACTCTCTACCCACCCCTCCCTCCCTCCCCCTCCTCCTCCTCCTCAGTCTAACAATTACAAAGATACAGGCAAAGATGCCCCTTCCTCTCCCCTTACACACGCAGTGGCGGGCAAGTGCTGTTGGTGGTGAGATGAAGGCCGCCACACTGTGGCACACGAGGGGGGTGGGTAGGTGGGTGGCCTGCACCACACACACCGGCCGCCTTTGTCTCCCACTGGCGATGTTTACACATCGCTTGCCGTTTGGTTGCCTGCGATTCTGTTGCCTGCGATCGGTTGCCTGCGATCTGTTGCCTGCGATCTGTTGCCTGCGATCTGTTGCCTGCGGTCACTTGCCTGCGATCGTTGCCTGCGATCACTTGCCTGCGATCTGTTGCCTGCGATCTGTTGCCTGCGGTCACTTGCCTGCGATCGGTTGCCTGCGATCGGTTGCCTGCGATCTGTTGCCTGCGATCTGTTGCCTGCGATCTGTTGCCTGCGATCGGTTGCCTGCGATCGGTTGCCTGCGATCTGTTGCCTGCGATCACTTGCCTGCGATCGGTTGCCTGCGATCGGTTGCCTGCGATCGGTTGCCTGCGATTGGTTGCCTGCGATCGGTTGCCTGCGATCGGTTGCCTGCGATCACTTGCCTGCGATCGGTTGCCTGCGATCTGTTGCCTGCGATCGGTTGCCTGCGATCGGTTGCCTGCGATCACTTGCCTGCGATCGGTTGTCTGCGATCACTTGCCTGCGATCGGTTGCCTGCGATCGGTTGCCTGCGATCGGTTGCCTGCGATCCGGTTGCCTGCGATTCGGTTTACACATCGTCTGCCGTTCGGTTGCAAGCGATTGGTTAGTTTAACACGTAGCAAGCTTTCGCGACCAATGTTATTCATAATCAACGTTTTTGGGTGAGATCGCGTTATTTATAAATGTGTCGTAACCCTCCACCACCCGACACGGCCAATCAGCAAAAAAGTGTCACGCAATTCGCCAGAATTGCCCGATGATGCTGGATGCAATTACCGGCGAAACGTCGTACTACTCAAATTGTAAATGTTGTGGCTTCAACACACCGGTGGGCTAAAGCAGTGAACTACTTGTCTTTTGTCAACGTGACACTTTTTTACTGATTGGCCGTGTCGGGTGGTGGAGGGTTACGACACATTTATAAAGAACGCGGCGATCTAAACCCAAAAACGTTGATTATGAAGCGATTGGTTGCCTGCGATTCGTTGCCTGCGGAGTCGATAACAGCACTTGCCCCAACAGGCTGTTAAGGCTACACGGGGGATCTTTATCTTTAGTTGTGAGTGTAGGTGAGTGGTACCAGCGGTGTCAAGATCGGCCTCAGTGGAGGAGGCTCGTGAAGGACGCTGCTGGGCAGTTGAAGGCAGTCGCCCTCCAACAACAACGGAGGGCGGAGGAGCGACGCTCACAACAACGTGCGGAGCGCCGGGTGGTTAAAGCACAGCAAGTTGGCACAGTAGGGGGCACAGGTGGTGCATCAACCAGTCGTCTCGGTCATCTCAGTCAGTCGACCCGTGGCACCTGCTGGGTCTGCCCCGTGACCTCCTGCCAGCGGGCGTTCGACACTTCACGTGGCCTCAAGGTGCACATGGCCTGGCACAAGCGTCGTGGTGACGTCACCGCCACTTAGTGGCGAAAGGCGGGTGTTGTTGTGTAGGTGTGTGTGTATGGGTGTGTGAGTGTAGATTTCTGTGTGTAGATGTGTGTGTATATGTGCGCCGTGCCGGCCTTCATAGGTACTACTCGCTAACAGCACTTGCCCCTACAGTCTTAAGGCTATACGGGGTGTCTTTGTCTTTGTCATTGATGGGGAGCGGTGGTGCAGCGGTTAACGCGCTACGAACCCGGCGGCCGATTCCCGTCCAATCGGTGACGATTGTCTGAACTGGTCCTGGGCCTCCCTAGGTCGGCTCAGCCTCAAATGAGTACCTGGTGCGGTGTAGTCACGAACATCGCCACTAAGGGGGGAAGACAAAGGCGTCCGGGCCTGGTTACTGGCCACCCACCCCTCGTGTGCCACAGTGCCGGTAGCCTTCATAGGCACTGCTACCTGCTCACAGCACTTGCCCCAACAGTCTGTGAAGGCTACGCGACTGGGAATCTTTGTCTTTGTGTGCATGTGCTCGTAAACAGCACTTGCCCTAACAGTCTGTTAAGCCTATAATAACGCGGGGGGGGGTGAACCTTTGTCTGCATCTTTCTCTACGATAATGGTATTTGGGTTTGGCGATGGGGTGTGGTGGTGGGGGGGGGGTGACGCTGCAAAATGAATCAATGTAATTAATTGGAGACCGCATCTCTCTCCATCAATCAGCGGCAGCAGAAGCTGATTAAACACCCGAGACGCAGATGGAATCTCTCCGCAGAGCGCGCGCACGATATTAAAGAGGCTGCCCGCGTCTCTCTCGCCAAAAGACAAATTTCCTACCCCTTGCAGCCTCGAGTAGAGGCTGCTGTTGTTTTTGGGGGGCACAAGTGCTGTAAGCAGCGTTGCCTATGAAGGAACGGAACGGCACACCGAAGTAGGTGGATGGGTGGAACAGCATCAATCCTGACATACACACACAACAACAACAACCGTCATTCGCCACTAAGTGGCGGTGAAGTCACCACGACGGTCGTGCCAGGCTAAGTGCACCTTGAGGCCACGTGAAGTGTCGAACGCCCGCTGGCAGGAGGTGACGGGGCTGACCCAGGTGCCACGGGTCGACTGACTGAGATGACCGAGATGACTGGCTGATGCACCACCTGTGCCCCCTGCTGTGCCAACTTGCTGTGCTTTAGACGCCCGGCGCTCCGCTCGTTGTTGTGAGTGTCGCTCCTCCGCCCTCCGTTGTTGTTGGAGGGCGACTGCCTCCAACTGCCCAGTAGCAGCGTCCTTCACAAGCCTCTTCCACATATGCCATTCTTGACACCGCTGGCGCCAGTCATCGGAAAGTCCACTCAGCTCCACGTCCTCCTGTACCACATCACTCCATCTCTTCTCTAGCCCGTGCCGCGCCCGTTTAGCCCCTCGATCCGGCTGAACAAAAGCTGTTAAGGCATGCGGTGGCTGGGCATGCGGGCTACAAGACCCAGCCAACGCAGCCTTGCCTGCCGGAGGAGCTCACCGATCGGACTTTGTCTAGATCTTTCAAGAATTTTTGAGTTCCTCACACAATCCAGCCTGGTTAAACCCAGGATGGATCGTAGGCAGGCCAGCCCAAATGTTTCTCACCGGCGAAGATGTTCCATTAGGGGGGTCCACGTTTCACAAGCGTAGAGAAGGGAGGGAATGACCATGGCCGAGAAGACCTGAAGCTTCGTGCTGAGCGACAGATCAGGTAACTTCCACACAGCGTTACGCAACCGATGAAAAAATAATGCCGCTCGACTGATTCGGAGTGAGACCTCTGCTGTCAAACCGGAGCCGGTCATCAGCACACTGCCCAGGTATAGGAAACTGTCCACTCTCTCCACAACTGCCCCATTTCCGATTGGGAGTTGTGGGGTGGAGTGTTCGATGGTACAAAATACCCAGGCTAGTGCTTAGTTTTGGTGGGGCTGATGGTAAGGCCCACCTCTTAGTGGCACGCTCCAGGTTCAGCAGCAGCGTCTCCAACTCCTCCTCTTATTGAGCGGCAATTACTAGATCATCGGCATACATAACGTGGTTGACCAATAGGGAGCCATCCCTTGACCACACCCGGATATCGATCAGCCTCCATTATATCTGTACCAAATGATAATTCCTCCGGTACAGCCATCAAAGGCTTCACAAACGACGTGGTCGAAATCGATGGTAAATAATGTGGGAGCCAGCAGAATAGGGAATGGCTCCGACTCCGGCCACGTAGTTTTACCCGGGCCCGCTCACCATCATGAAGGTCCTTAATGATCGTGAGCAGAGGGTCAGGGACTCCGAAAGCACGAAGAACAACCCAGAGCCCAGGCCTACTGATGGTATCATAGGCATTGACCAGGTCAATAAAGCAGAGATGTAGATCTTGTTGGAATTCCCTACACCTCTGTTGTAGCAGACGGACAGAAAACATAGCATCTGTGCAGGACCGCCCTTTCCTGAAACCGCACTGGGGCTCCGCAAGCCCCTCCTCAGCGTGCCTGGCAAGGCGATGTTGAATAATCCTTGCCAGGACCTTTCCCGGCAGGGGGTAGGGCACAAGCAGAAAGGGGCGGGGGTCTGATGAAGAATAAGGGGGGGGATGTCTAAAGAAGAAAGAAGGCTACTGGTAAAGGAGGTTCCAATGGTGTAAATGCTTACCCCGAGCTCTCATACTCTGATGGTGCATTGTCTTTGAGTTGTGCGCCTTTTGGCGTCATCTGGTCCAACACCATGTGAGACTAGGCTCTAAGGAAAGCTGTCTCGGGTGTGTACCAATCAACTTTAAGGACAGTGCATACATTATCAGAGTTGTGTTTTTTGTTTGCATTATGACCGCAGGTATTGTGGTCAATGCAAACATGACTCCTTGTAAAAAAGGTGTCAGTTTTGTTGCCAGATAAAAGGGTAAAAAAAACAATTAACTTATCGTAGTAGCACAAGTAGCTACATATGTGTAGTACATGTGTAGTAGCTACTACACATGTGTAAGGTCAGGGACCCTACACGTGTGTAGTAGCTACTAGTACTACTACTAGCTACTAGTAGTGTTACTCGTAGCTACTACATATGTAGTAGTAGCTACTACAGTAGTAGCTACTATATATATAGTAGTAGCTACTACAGTAGTAGCTACTACTATAGTAGTAGCTACTACTGCACCCACCGCGGCTGCTGCTGCTACTACTGTAGTAGTAGCTACTGCTACATATGTAGTAGTTACTACACATGTGTAGCTACTACTACACGTGCAGTAGCTACGGGCCCCACACTTTCAAGGGCCCGCGCTAAACGCTTTCAAGCGGTCAACTCTGGTTCAGTGATTCTGCACTTGCTCTATTACTACAGTACTACACCGCCTTCGACTTTTACGAACGACCGGGTGTTTAAGGTTAGCGATTTGTCGTATTACCAGGGCTGTATGGTAAGTGAAACAAAAACACAATAACTTTACTACGCAAGTAAAAAATTCGCGTGTTTTAATACAATTTAAAAAAAATTATTTTAGGGCCCCATTTTTAACATCATCTGCTAACGGCCACCGCACTTGGCTTCATGCGGCAATGCCGCTTGAACCCACCGCGTTTGCTGCCTGCGAGAGAGAGACGGACAGAGAGAGAGAGAGAGCGAGAGAGGCGAGTAATGGATTATAGATCAGAGAACAGCACTACTTGACTTGAAGCAACGAACCCTAATGATTTATTGATGCGACCCGTCAGTTTGTACTGATCAAAGCAGTCACAGTGAGAGAGAGAATTCGCGCGCGCGCACAAAGACAAAGATCCCTCCACCGTATAGCCTTAACAGACTGTAGGGGCAAGTGCTGTTAGCGAGCAGCTATGAAGGCCGGCACGGCACACGAGGGGGTGGGTGGCCAGCAC
Organism: Lethenteron camtschaticum; assembly: GCA_018977245.1. Classification (NCBI taxonomy): domain Eukaryota; kingdom Metazoa; phylum Chordata; class Hyperoartia; order Petromyzontiformes; family Petromyzontidae; genus Lethenteron; species Lethenteron camtschaticum. The sequence continues at coordinate 19,767 of WFAB01002361.1, read as the reverse complement.
CACGCCCGGCCGCCTTTGTCTCCCCATGGCGATGTTTTNAACACCGCACCGGGTACTCATTTGAGGCTGAGTCGACCTAGGGGAGGCCCATAATCGTCACCGATTTTGAAAGCGGTGTATTTCACGATGGCAACACGTTACAATTACACAAAAAGTTACAAACGGTTTAATGAGTTATATTTTTGGTTCTGTTGGTAAAGTCACGTGGGATCTTTGTCTTAGTGTGTGTGTCTTTGTGCGTGTGTGTGTGTGTGTTGGCAACAGCACTTGTCCCTACAGTCTGTTGAGGCTACACGGGGGATCTTTGTCTTTGTGTGTGTGTCTTTGTGTGTGTGTGTGTTGGCAACAGCACTTGCCCTACAGTCTGTTGAGGCTACACGGGGGATCTTTGTCTTTGTGTGTGTGTTGCTGTACTAGGAGCTAATTGACCAAGTCCTGTTTGCGTGACACGAAAACCCATACTAAGGGGCTGTGTCGGGTGGTGACGGGTTTCGCGACACATATAGGAGCCGTCCATAAATGACGTCACGCACCTATGGGGGTGGGGGGGTCAGACATTTGTGACGATGTGTGACGAGGGGGGGGGGTGACAAATGTGACGTCACATTAAATAAATATAGACAACACGTTCTACTTAATTAAATAGACTTTTTGATAAATCTTCTTGGTTCTTTCGGTAAAGTCATCACGTAGAAGGAAAATAATAAAATAATAAAANATACAATTATTCTCACGACGTTTCGGCCACAACGCAAGCAGCCGTCCTCAGGTGAAGAACAGGTCTGTCGGAAAGACAGCGTCTCATTCAGACGTCGTGAGAATTGTATTTTATTGTTTTATTTTATTATTTCCCTTCTACGTGATGACTTTACCAAAAGAACCAAGAAGATGAATCCCTGCAGTCACGAAAGCTTTACATCGAAATTTTTGATAAATGTTTTCTCCTACAACATCAGAGTGCAGCGCCACATTAAATACGCACTACAATGACAATAGTTTAGAGCGATTTGAAAAATGTTTTTTTTTTTTTGGGGGGGGGNCAGAGCTTTTTGACGTCATATTTTAGGGGGGGGGTCTGACTTTTTGTGACGTCGTGTGACGAAGGGGGGGGGGGCAAAAATCGTCCAAAATCGCGTGACGTCATTTATGGACGGCCCCTTATCTATTTACGCGATCTAACCCCTAAACACACCTCCACTGTGGGTCTTCAGCTGGAATCAGCTGTGCACACTGAGAGCGACATTGAGATAAAAGGCAGATTTGTAGAGAAAGGACGGAGGCCGTGGTGGGTGTACAGAGTTCAAGGGGTTGACACTGCCCCCCCCCCCTCTACCCCTCTACTCCACACTGCCCCCCTCCTTCTCCTNACCCCCCCNACTCTACCCCNACACTGCCCCCCTCCTTCTCCCCCCCCCCCCTCTACCCCACACTGCCCCCCTCCTTCTCCCCCCCCCCCCACTCTACCCCACACTGCCCCCCTCCTTTTCACCCCCCCCCACTCTACCCTACACTGCCCCCCCCTCCTCACCCCCCCNACTCTACCCACACTGCCCCCCTCCTTCTCACCCCCCCCCACTCTACCCCTACACTGCCCCCCCTCTCACCCCCCCCCCACTCTACCCACACTGCCCCCCNTCCTTCTCACCCCCCCCCCCACTCTACCCACACTGCCCCCCTCCTTCTCACCCCCCCCCACTCTACCCCNACACTGCCCCCCTCCTTCTCACCCCCCCCCACTCTACCCCACACTGCCCCCCCTCCTCACCCCCCCACTCTACCCCACACTGCCCCCCCTCCTCACCCCCCCCTAACCTCACAATACCCCACCCCTCCTCCTCACCCCGCCCCCTCTGCCCCCGACTCTACCCCAATGCCCCTCACCCCCTCTTCACCCCCCCCCCTCTCCTCCCCACACTGGGAATTGAAGTCAAGGTATTAGATTTGAATAATTTATTCCGGGATATTTAGCTGACCAACGCAGAAAGGATCAACAACAACAACAACCACACCACAACAACAACCACAACACAACAACACAGCAACAACACAACAACCACAACAACAACACAACAACAACAACACACAACACAACAACAACACANACAACAACAACAACAACAACAACACAACAACAACACAACAACAACCCAGAGCGCTTCAATTTTGCAGAAGGGACACGAAGCGATGGCGGAGGCCACTGGCGAGACGACTCCACGTGGAGGGGATTTCTCGACGAGTAGTAGTAGCAGCAGCAGTAGCAGCAGCAGTAGCAGCAGTAGTAGCAGTAGTAGCAGCAGCAGTAGCAGCAGCAGTAGCAGCAGTAGCAGCAGCAGTAGCAGCAGCAGCAGTAGCAGCAGTAGCAGCAGCAGCAGGAGCAGCAGTAGTAGCAGCAGTAGTAGCAGTAGTAGTAGCAGCAGTAGCAGTAGTAGCAGCAGCAGCAGTAGCAGCAGTAGTAGTAGCAGCAGTAGCAGCAGTAGTAGTAGCAGCAGTAGTAGCAGCAGCAGTAGTAGTAGTAGCAGCAGCAGTAGTAGTAGCAGCAGTAGCAGCAGCAGCAGTAGTAGTATCAGCAGTAGTAGCAGCAGCAGTAGCAGCAGCAACAGTCGTAGCAGCAGCAGCAGCAGTAACAGCGACTCTGTGTTTACGAATTTTAGGGGTTTCTATGCAAAGCTATGGGATTGCAATGCGAATATATGGGATTTATATGCGAATCAATGGGATTTCTACGCGAACCTATGGGATTGCAATTCGAATCCATGGGATTTATATGGGAATTTATGGGATTTCTACACGAAGCTATATGATTTATATGCGAAGCTATGGGATTTATATGGGAATCTATGGGATTTCTACGCGAACCTATGGGATTCCAATGCGAATCTATGGGATTTCTAGGCGAATCGATGGGATCTCAGTCCGAGTCTACGGGTGGTCTGAATGCGACGGTTGGCCAATAAGCGATGAATCAAACCCCGCAACGGATGTCAGCTCGCTCCGTTTGCATCGATCGCGTTACGAGGACGAGGCGGGGAAGAAACACGCGGAGTGGATTCTGACGTCGTGAAATGTGCCACTCGCATTGTCATGATACACCCCCCCCCCAGACCCCTCTCTCCCATCCCTCCCTCCCCTCCCCTCCCTCCCTCCCTTCCACCACCGCAGGATTCTCCCATAGTAAAACACTCCATAGTAAAACATTCCATCGTAAAACATTCCATAGTAAAACATTCCATAGTAAAACATCCCAGAGTAAAACATCCCAGAGTAAAACATTCCAGAGTAAAACATTCCATAGTAAAACATCCCATAGTAAAACATTCCATAGTAAAACATCCCATAGTAAAACAATCCATATTAAATATTCCATATTAAACATTCCATAGTAAAACATCCCATAGTAAAACATTCCATAGTAAAACATTCCATAGTAAAACATTCCATAGGAAAACGTTCCATAGTAAAACATTGCAGAGTAAAACATCCCATAGTAAAACATTCCATAGTAAAACATTCCATAGTAAAACATTCCATAGTAAAACATTCCATAGTAAAACATCCCATAGTAAAACATCCATAGTAAAACATTCCAGAGTAAAACATTCCATAGTAAAACATTCCAGAGTAAAACATTCCATAGTAAAACATCCAGAGTAAAACATTCCATAGTAAACATTCCATAGTAAACATTCCAGAGTAAAACATCCCAGAGTAAAACATTCCATAGTAAAACATTCCATAGTAAAACATTCCATCGTAAAACATTCCATAGTAAAACATTCCAGAGTAAAACATCCAGAGTAAAACATCCAGAGTAAAACATTCCAGAGTAAAACATTCCATAGTAAAACATCCATAGTAAAACATTCCATAGTAAAACATCCATAGTAAAACATCCATATTAAAACATTCCATAGTAAACATCCATAGTAAAACATTCCATAGTAAAACATTCCATAGTAAAACATCCATAGGAAAACGTTCCATAGTAAAACATTGCAGAGTAAACATCCCATAGTAAAACATTCCATAGTAAAACAACCCATAGTAAAACATTCCATAGTAAAACATTCCATAGTAAAACATTCCATAGTAAAACATCCATAGTAAAACATCCATAGTAAAACATTCAGAGTAAAACATTCCAGAGTAAACATCCCAGAGTAAAACATTCCAGAGTAAAACATCCCAGAGTAAAACATCCATAGTAAAACATCCCATAGTAAAACGTGGGAAGGTGTCACGTGAACAAAAACGTCCCAATGAGTAGGGGACCGCCCATAAATGACGTCACGCACCTAGGGGTGCGGTCAGACATTTGTGACGATGTGTGACGAGGGGGGGTCAAAAATCGTTCAAAATCGCGTGACGTCATTTATGGACGGCCCCTAGTAAACCCACAACAACATTTACTATTCGATTACTCCAATGTACATCACTTGTGTGTGTGTCACTGTGTGTAGGTCGACTCAGCCTCAAATGAGTACCTGGTGCGGTGTGTAAACATTGCCACTGGGGAGACACTCACTCATTCGCTCACTCACTCATTCAGTCACTAACTCATTCATCACTCACTCACTCATTCAGTCACTCGCTCACTCACTCATTCAGTCACTCGCTCATTCAGTCACTCGCTCATTCAGTCACTCATTCAGTCACTCGCACGCTTACTATTCAGTACTACTCATTCAGTCACTCGTCTACTACTCATGTACTACTCATCCAGTACTCGCTCACTACTCATGTACTACTCATTCACTCAGTACTATTCAGTACTCATGTACTACTCATTCAGTACTCATTCAGTCACTCGCTCACTCACTCATTCAGTCACTCGCTCATTCAGTCACTGCTCATTCAGTCACTGGCTCATTCAGTCACTCATTCAGTCACTCGCTCACTCACTCATTCAGTCACTCACTCATTCAGTCACTCGCTCGANGTCACTCACTCATTCAGTCACTCGCTCATTCAGTCACTCGCTCAGTCACTCGCTCGGTCACTCACTCATTCAGTCACTCGCTTACTCACTCACTCATTCAGTCACTCACTCGCTCATTAGTAACTCACTCATTCACTCGCTCGCTCATTCAGTCACTCACTCAGACGCTCATTCACTCATTCACTCACTCACTCATTCAGTCACTCACTCGCTCATTCAGTCACTCGCTTAGTCACTCGCTCGCTCGCTCATTCAGTCACTCACTCATTCAGTCACTCGCTTACTCACTCACTCATTCAGTCACTCACTCGCTCATTCAGTCACTCGCTCAGTCGTCGCTCGCTCATTCAGTCACTCACTCATTCNGTCACTCGCTCGCTCACTCGCTCATTCGTTCGCTCGCTCACTCACTCGCTCAGTCACTCGCTCGCTCGCTCATTCAGTCACTCCGCTCATTCAGTCACTCGCTCGCTCATTCAGTCACTCGCCCACTCACTCATTCAGTCACTCGCTCATTCAGTCACTCGCTCAGTCACTCGCTCGCTCGCTCATTCAGTCACTCACTCGCTCGCTCATTCAGTCACTCACTTGCTCATTCAGTCACTCGCTCGCTCGCTCATTCAGTCACTCACTCACTCACTCGCTCATTCAGTCACTCGCTCGCTCATTCAGTCACTCGCTCGCTCAGTCACAGGGTTCACTCATTCAGTCACTCGCTCATTCAGTCACTCGCTCATTCAGTCATCACTCACTCATTCAGTCACTCGCTCAGTCACTCACTCATTCAGTCACTCACATGCTCTCAGTCACTCACTCATCATTCAGTCACTCGCTCAGTCACTCGCTCATTCAGTCACTCGCTCGCTCATTCAGTCACTCGCTCAGTCACTCGCTCGCTCGCTCGCTCATTCAGTCACTCGCTCGCTCATTCAGTCACTCGCTCATTCAGTCACTCGCTCGCTCGCTCATTCAGTCACTCACTCACTCATTCAGTCACTCGCTCATTCAGTCACTCGCTCGCTCATTCAGTCACTCGCTCGCTCAGTACTCACTCACTCATTCAGTCACTCGCTCATTCAGTCACTCGCTCATTCAGTCACTCACTCACTCATTCAGTCACTCGCTCAGTCACTCGCTCGCTCATTCAGTCACTCGCTCGCTCAGACACGAGGCCCAGCGGCTTGCACACGAGTCGTGAGGATTGATTTATCTCGGACAGCGCCATCAGAATTACTAAACACGGTGGCCGTGGCCTCGTGTTTCACCTCACACGGAGCACATTGATTTGCGATTGATTTGGAGAAGTGAGACATCCCCTCGTGCATGTGTATGTGTGTCATTGTGTGTGTCATTGTGTGTGTGTGTGTCACTGTGTGTCAGTGTGTGTGTCACTGTGTGTCNGTGTGTGTGTGACTGTGTGTGTGTGTGTGTGTCACTGTGTGTGTGTCACTGTGTGTCATTGTGTGTGTGTCACTGTGTGTGTGNCATTGTGTGTGTGTGTCACTGTGTGTCATTGTGTGTGTGTGTGTCACTGTGTGTGTGTCTTTGTGTGTGACTGTGTGTGTGTGTCGCTGTGTGTCATTGTGTGTGTGTGTCTGTGTGTGTGTGTGTGTGTGACTGTGTGTGTGTCACTGTGTGTCATTGTGTGTGTGTGTGTNACTGTGTGTCATTGTGTGTGTGNCACTGTGTGTGTCATTGTGTGTGTGTCTGTTTTACTGTGTGTGTCACTGTGTGTGTCACTGTGTGTGTGTCACTGTGTGTGTGTGTGTGTCACTGTGTGTGTGTCATTGTGTGTGACTGTGTGTGTGTGTGTCACTGTGTGTGTGTCACTGTGTGTGTGTGTCACTGTGTGTGTGTCACTGTGTGTCATTGTGTGTGTCACTGTGTGTGTGTCATTGTGTGTGACACTGTGTGTGTGTGTGTCACTGTGTGTGTGTCACTGTGTGTCACTGTGTGTCATTGTGTGTGTGTGTGTCACTGTGTGTGTGTTATTGTGTGGGGAGCGGTAGTGTCGTGGTTAGCGCTACGCTGCGCTACGAACCTGGCGACCCGGGTTCGATTCCCGCTCACGGCCAACACCGTTGACGATTATCTGAACCGGTCCCCTGGGCCTCCCCTAGGTCGACTCAGCCTAAAACGAGTACCTAGTAAGGTGTGCAGTAAACATCGCACACTGGGGAGACAAAGGCGGTCGGGCGTGGTGTTGGTCACCCACCCCTCGTGTGCCGTGCCGGCCTTCATAGGTGCTCACTAACAGCACTTGCCCCTACAGTCGTGGTAAGCTATACGGGGGATCTTTGTCTTTGGGGGTTTTTTCGTCTACAATGCACAACAAATGGTGGTGGTGATAGAAATGGCGATGATTCTAGTTGTTATGATGATGATGGTGGTGATTATAGATTGCTTTATGATCTTTTACGATGATGATGATGATTACGATGATGGTTAGAAATTAGAAATTATTTGTTAAATGTTGGCATTGATGATGATTGTTACTTGTTTGATGGTGATTCGATGATGATGATGATGAAATATTGGATGCCGATGGTTTTAAATGAACGATAAGGATGATGGACAGAGCGATGCTCGTAATGTTGCAAGCTCTGTCATTAATCACGTTCTGTTTTCTGACCCCAAGTTATTGAACTTCTCACCTCACGTTATCTGTGCGAGTGAGCGAGTCAGTGAGTGACTGACTGAGTGAGTGACTGCGTGAGCGAGTGACTAAGTGAGCGAGTTACTAAGTGAGTGAGTGACTGACCGAGTGAGCGATTGACTGAGTGAGTGACTGAGTGACTGACTGAGTGACTGAGTGAGTGAGCGAGTAAGTGAGTGAGTGAGTGCCTGAGTGAGTGACTGAGTGAGTGACTGAGTGAGCGAGTGAGTGAGGACAGTGCACATTATCAGAGTTATGTTTTTGTTTGCATTATGACTGCAGGTATTGCGGTCTATGCAAACATGACTCCTTGTAAAAGGTGTCAGTTTTGTTGCCAGATAGAAGGGTAAAAAAACAATTATCATATTTTACTGGCCGAAACGTCGTGAGAATTATTTTATTATGTTTTATTTTTATTATTTATTACTTCCCTTCTATGTGACTTTACCGAAAGAACCAAGAAGATGAATCCCTGCAGTCACGAAAGCTTCAAATCGAAATTTAATTATATTTTATTATGTTTTACTTTTATTATTTTATTATTTCCATTCTACGTGACTTTACCGAAAGAACCAAGAAGATGAATCCCTGCAGTCACGAAAGCTTCAAATCGAAATTTAACCTTCATGAGATCATATTCTACAGGCCCCACACTCAGCTTCATCCAGCACCGCAGACGACTACTGCAGCCACGGCTGTACGTTTGTGTTCCTTTTGTTATCTGTCCGCCAACGCAGAGGACAAACAAACAAACAACAACAACAAAATAATGAATAAATAAAATCGCCCTCTCCGCTGACAACACCACTCAGGGTGTAACGCGGCCCATTCAGAATTGTCATTGGAAGTGATGGAACACCCCCTCCCCAACCCACCACCACCCACCCCAATCGGTCCGTTAGTGTCGGTGGAATATGTGATGCCAATAAACACACTTGACATTATCCACCTCGCTCAAAGCTCCGTTGGGAGGGAGGGAATGAATTACAAAGTGAGTCAAACCTCAGTCGCTGACTCACTTGCTTTGCACCGCAAGCCATCATCATTAGCGCCATCAGCAGCAGCAGCAGCAGTGGCAGCAGCGGCGGCAGAGGTTGCCATGGTCAATCCACCGCTGTATTATGAGGACCTGCCCCACATACGAGCCGAGGTGGCTAGGAGATGTTGACTACCTCGCCTGGTGTGCAGGAGGTCGTGGGTTCGATCCCGACCTGACATCTGCTGCTGTATATTTGGAGTTTGCGTGTCTCTCTCTCTCTCTCATCATCATCAAGGTGGCTCGGAGATGTTGACTACCTCTCCTGGTATACAGGAGGTCGTGGGTTCGATCCCGACCCTGACGCCTGCTATTGTATATTTGGAATTTGCAGTGACTCTCTCTCTTTCTCCCGTGGTCGCGTGGATTTTTCTCCGGGTCTCTCCGAGTTTTCCCCCTTCCCCATTGAGAATCAGCATCACCCGTGTAACAGCATCTGGCTACAGCTGTAAATTCCCACGCTGTTGATGATGACGATGAGAAGACCACTTCGTTGGGCTATCATTTGCGGGGTCGCTTCTCGAAAGAAAAAAATCACGTGCGAAGCTCAGAGCGAGCCTTACGCATGATACAATATTAAAAATAAAATATCTAACAGTTTAGTTTTTTTGTAGAGCCCGTCATTGCTTCTCTCACGACACGGGGATGTGAATTATAATTCAGCCGAGGAAGCTGATGAACTAATTACCAGCAATAATTACGCCTTACCGAGTGTCAATCCGCACACCGTTACGGGATCGGAAGGTTGTTTTGCAACGCTGTAAAGCAAAGATCAAGAACCCCGTGTAGCCTTAACAGACTGTTAGGGCAAAGTGCTGTTAGCGAGTAGCAGCACCTATGAAAGCCGGAACCATTAGCAACTCCCGGCCGCCTTTGTCTCCCCCAGTGGCGATGCTTACTGCACACCGCACCAGGTACTCATTTGAGGTCGAGTCGACCTAGTGGAGGCCCGGATACCGCCAGTTCAGATCATCGCCGCTGGTGCCGACGGCCGTGAGCGGGAATCGCACTCGTGTCGCCGGGTTCGTAGCGCTAACCACTGCGCCACCGCTCCCACACAACAACAACAACAACCGCAAATTTGCCAGTAAGTGGCGGTGACGTCACCACGGCTCCTGTGCCAGGCTAAGTGCACCTTGAGGCTGCCACGTGAAGTGTCGAACGCCCGCTGGCAGGAGGTCACGGGGCAGACCCAGCAGGTGCCACGGGTCAACTGACTGAGATGACCGAGACGACTGGCTGATGCACCACCTGTGCCCCCTACTGTGCCAACTTGCTGTGCTTTAGCCACCCGGCGCTCCGCTCGTTGTTGTGAGCGTCGCTCCTCCGCCCTCCGTTGTTGTTGGAGGGGCGACTGCCTCCAACTGCCCAGTAGCGTCCTTCACGAGCCTCCTCCTCCACAAAGGTCAATCTTGACACCGCTGGTTAGGAGCCATCCATTGAGTAGGTTCGCGAAAATCTGTCAAAACTTGACCCCCTCCCTCCCTGTACGCACGCGGACTTTTTACCCCCCCCCCCACCGAATCCTATAGAACGACCGATATTTAATCCACTCAGAAACGACCAAGGATTAACAATAACACATTCCTGCGGAGGGAGCTGGTAGGAACGTCGGGTTGCTCGGTCAATGGCCTGCAGAGTCAACGGCGGCGTGGTGTATTCCGCAAATATGCCCGACTGTGAGGGCGGGCACAAGCCGGCGTGAGTAGGTTAAACGTTGAGTTTTATAAGGGCACCACGGGGTGACCAGCCCCTCCCCACCCAGCCCCACCCCTCCNACCCTCCCCTCCCACACCCCCACCCAGCCCCACCCTCCCACCCAGCCCCTCCCCACCCTCCCCACCCCTCCCACACCCCCACCCAGCCCCACCCTCCCCACCCAGCCCCTCCCCACCCTCCCCCCTCCCACCCACCCCACCCTCCCACCCTCCCCCACCCTCCCCACCCACCCAGCCCCACCCTCCCACCCTCCCCCTCCCCACCCTCCCCACCCTCCCCACCCAGCCCACCCTCCCCACCCAGCCCCTCCCCTCCAAATATACAGCAGCAGGCGTCACGGTCGAGATTGAACCCACGACCTCCTGTACACCAGGCGAGGCAGTCAACATCTCCTAGCCACTTTGTGCGTTCTCTAATCCACGCGTTCCTTGTGCCTCCCTCAGTGACTCCAAGCGTGCATTCAACCACTCTTCTTTGCGCACTTTTTAAACATTTTCTTTCGTTTTCTTAGCCGGTAACCAATCTCAGGATGGACAGAATCGTAAGCGCAGTACGCTAACCACTGCGCCACGCCCCCCCCCCCNTTTCCTACACACAACACAAACCTTGCTGGCTATGTCAAAAGCAGCAGCAGCAGTAGCAGCAGCATGAGTAGCACCAACAGCAATATCAGCAGCAGCAGCAACAGTAGCATCAGCAGTAGTAGTAGCAGCAATAACAACAGCAGCAGCAACGGCAGTGGTAGCAGTAGCAGCAGCAATCGATAACACCAACAATAACAGCAGCATCAGCAACAACTGCAAAAGCAGCAGCAGTAGCATCAGCAGTAGCAGCAGCAAAAGCAGCAGCAGTAGCAGCAAAAGCAGCAGCAGCAGTAGCAGCAGCAAGAGTAGTAGTAGCATCAACAACAGCAGACACAATATCAACAGTAGCAGCAGCAGCAACAGAAGCAATAGCAGCAGTACCATCATCAACAGCAGCAACAATAGCAGTAGTAGCAGGAGCAACCGTAACAGCAACAGTAGCAGGAGCATCAATCAATAACACCAACAGCATCAGCAGCAATAGCATCAGCAATAGCAGTAGTTGCAGCAGCAGCAGTAGCAGCAATAGCAGCAGCAACAACAGCAGCAGCAACAGCAGCAATAGCATCAGCAATAGCAGTAGTTGCAGCTTCAGCAGCAGCAGTAGCAGCAATAGCAGCAGCAACAACAGCAGCAGCAACAGCAGCAACAGCATCAACAATAGCAGTAGTAGCAGCATCAATCAATAGCAGCAGCAGTAGTAGCATCAACAGCAACAACAGCAGTAGTAACAATCAATAACACCAACAGCAGCAGCATCAGCAGCAATAGCAGCAGCAGTAGCAGCATCGGCAGCAATAGCAGCAGCAGCAGCAACATCATCAGCAGCAAAAGCAGCAACAGCAGCAGCATCAGCAGCAATAGCAGCAGCAGCAACATCATCAGCAGCAATAGCATCAGCAACAGCAGCAGCAATAGCATAGTCAGCAGCAACAGCACATCAATAGCAGTAGCAACAACATAACACCAACAGCAGCATCATCAACAGCAGCAGCATCAGCAGCAGCAACAGCATCAGCAGCAATAGCATCAGCAGCAATAGCATCAGCAGCAATAGCATCATCAACAGCAGCATCAATAGCAGTAGCAACAATCAATAACACCAACAGCAGCATCATCAACAGCAGCATCAGCAGCAGCAATAGCAGCAGCAGCAACAGCATCAGCAGCAATAGCAGCATCATCAGCAATAGCATCATCAACAGCAGCAACAGCAGCATCAGCAGCAATAGCATCATCAACAGCAGCAACAGCAGCATCAGCAGCAATAGCATCATCAACAGCAGCAACAGCAGCATCAGCAGCAATAGCATCATCAACAGCAGCAACAGCAGCATCAGCAGCAATAGCATCATCAACAGCAGCAACAGCAGCATCAGCAGCAATAGCATCATCAACAGCAGCAGCAATAGCAGAGCATCATCGAGGGGCAGCAACATCACAGCAGAACGCAGTCGAGTGCATGCAGGCAGCTCGCAGCAATAGTCATGCAGGCAGTCGCAGTAGTCATGGCAGTAGCGGAGGGTGGGTGATAGGGCGGTCGCTGGAGGCTGGGAGGAGTGCAGGTGGTGGTGGTGGTGGTGGTGGTGGTGGTGGTGGTGGTGGTGGTGGTGGTGGTGGTGGTGGTGGTGGTGGTGGTGGTGGTGGTGGCTGGTGGGTGGTGGTGGTGGTGGCTGGGTGCGGGTTGTAAGGAGAAGAGAAGAGGGTTGTGTGGTGGTGGTGGTGGTGGTTGGAGGAGGGAGTGGGTCTTGAAGGGATGGCTGGGTGGGTGGTGGAGGGTGGGTGGAGTGGGTGGGTGGATGGTGGATGGTGGGTGGGTGGATGGAGGGAGGGTGGGATGAGAGGGAGGGTGGGAGGGAGGAGGGAGGGAGGGGGATGGGTGGATGGATGAGTGGGTGGTGGGTGGGTGATGGGTGGGTGGGAGGGTGGGTGTGTGATGGGTGGTGGGTGGGTGATAGGTGGGTGGAGGGTGGGTGTGTAGGGTGGGTGTGTGATGGGTGGTGGGTGGGTGATATGTGGGTGGGAGGGTGGTGTGTGATGGGTGGTGGGTGGTGATGGTGGGTGGAGGGTGGTGTGTGATGGGTGGGTGTGTGATGGGTGGTGGGTGGGTGATAGTGGGTGGGAGGGTGGGTGTGTGATGGGTGGTGGGTGGGTGATGGGTGGGTGGAGGGTGGGTGTGTGATGGGTGGGTGGATGGGTGGTGGGTGGGTGAGGTGGGTGGGAGGGTGGGGTGTGATGGGTGGGTGGGTGGGTGATGGGTGGGTGGGTGGGTGATGGGTGGGTGGTGGGTGGGTGATGGGTGGTGGNTGGTGGGTGGTGGGTGATGGGTGGTGGTGGGTGGGTGGGAGGGTGGGAGGGTGGATGGGTGGGAGGTGGATGGTGGGTGGATGGCTGGGGGGAGTAGGGTGGGTGGGAGGGAGGGAGGGAGGGAGGGTGGGTGGGTGGATGGTGGGTGGGTGGGTGGGTGGATGGATGGTGGGTGGGTGGGTGGATGGGGTGGGTGGTGGGTGGGTGNATGGATGGTGGGTGGGTGGGTGGGTGNATGGATGGTGGGTGGGTGGGTGGGTGGATGGGTGGGTGGTGGGTGGGTGGGAGGGAAGGTGGGTGGGTGATGGATGGTGGGTGGGTGGATGGATGGATGGTGGGTGAGTTGATGGTGGGTGGGTTGATGGTGGGTGGGTGGATGGTGGGTGGNAGTGAGGGTGGGTAGGTAGGGTGGGTGGATGGTGGGTGGGTGGGTGGATGGTGGTGGTGGAGGAAGAGGGAGGGACGTAGCGAGGATTGGAGAGCGACTGTTGTCTGTGTGATGGTGGGGTGGTGGTGATGGTGGTGGTGGTGATGGTGGGGTGATGGTGGTGGTGATGGTGGGGTNGTGGTGGTGATGGTGGTGGTGGGTGGTGGGGATGGTGGTGGTGGATGGTGGTGGTGGNATGGTGGGTGGTGGTGATGGTGGTGGTGGTGATGGTGATGGTGGTGGTGGTGATGGTGGTGATGGTGGTGGTGATGGTGGTGGTGGTGATGCAGGAGGGGAGAGTGGCCGACTGGCTGCTGGTGGAAGGAGCAGGGGAGGGAGGGAGGGAGGGAGGAGGGAGGAGGGAGAGTATCTGGCTGGGTGGAAGGGAGGGAGGAGGAGGGGGGGTGGGTGAGAGCGAGAGGAGAATGAATGGAGGGAGGGAGGAAGAGAGAGAGAGAAAGCATGGAAGGTGGAAGGGGTGGGAGGGAGGGAGATTGTAGCAGGCTGGATGGGTGGGTGTGTGTTGCGGGTGATGGTGGTGGTTGGTGGTGGTGGTGGTGGGAAGAGCAGAGGGGTAGGGAGTGGATGGGAGGAGGAGGAGGAAGGGAGGAGTGAGAGCACTGAGATTATTGTTGGTCAATCTCCAGATGAGAAGTGTTGAGTGAGTGGAGGGGTATTCCTGCTTTGTCAAATCATAAAGAGCGAGACACACGCGCGCGGATAGCAATACAGCTGCTGTTGTGTGCGTGTCTTTCCCCAATAGCCGAATATTATTCAGTACTACACACACACACACACAACACGCACGCGTGTGTGTTGTGTTGTGTGTGTGTTGATTTCTCGACTGTCACCATCATCACCGTCATCATCAAGATCATCATCATCNCAGAGATCATCGTCGGGCCTCGTCAAGACGTCACTAGTGGGAGTTCTCCGCACGACTTGACATCCGAGACGGGGAAATTCGAAATCGAAGGAAAAAGAAGATCGTGTTCATACCTCGTGGAAGGGACAAAAAAAAAAACGCAACCCCGAGAAAACCGAGTGAAGATAACCCAATCGTGAATGTGCGTATCTATTTATTTCTCTGTTGTGGTGATGGTGGTGATGGTGATGATGGTGATGATGGTGATGATGATGATGATGTTNATGATGGTGGTGGTGATTTTGGTAATGGTGGTGAGATGGNGATGATGTATGATGATGGTGGTGATGGTGGTGGTGATGATGGTGATGATGGTGATCGTCTGTGATTGTTGTTGTGTTGTTGTTGTTGTGTTGTGGTTGATCGCACGGTAACAATGTTGTGTTCCGTGATGTCCATAGCAAAGCGTGGTGGGTAGCGCACCTGCTTTCACTCAGCGGTCAATGCAGTCTGTGATGCAGTCTGTGACCGTGTAACACACAACAACAAAGATCCCCCGTGTAGCCTAAACAGANTGTTGGGGCAAGTGCTGTTAGCGAGCACTATGAGCAACGGTACGGGGTGGGTGGGCACACGGGCGCCTTTGTCTCCCGTGTATGTTCACACCACCAGGTACTCAAGGCTGAGTCGACCTAGGACCAGGACCGGTTCAGANAATCGTACTGGTGTTTGAGCGGGAAGAACCCGGGTCGAGGTTGTAGTGCAGCGCNATAACCGCTGCACCACCGACACACAACAACACACACACACGCACGTGCAGTTGTGTACATGTAGGACATGCTAGTGCCATGCATGTGCGTAATATGTTCACGTATGTTGTGCATTGTGTGCATGTGTATTGTGGTGTACATTTATATATGTGTGCACGTGTGTAGAGGTAGTACATGTATGACATAGTACATGNATGACAAAGATTACATGTGCATTAGTGTGTAGTACATGTGTAAATGTAGTACATGTATGAGATAGTATATGCATGACAAAGTGCATGTGCATCAGTGTGTAGTACATGCAGTATATGTGTACATTGAGTAGATGTTTTATTGTAGTACATGTGTGAATTGAGTACACGTATGACGTGGTACATGTATGGCATGGTGCATGTGTATTAGTGTGTAGTGCATGTACTATGTGTAATGTAGTACATGTGTAGTACATGTGTGAATGTATTACATGTCATGTGTATTAGTTGTTGTATTATATTATTATGTAGTATGTGTGAATGGAATACATGTATACATNGTACATGTGTCCTAGTCGTGTATTCTTGCGAGTCATGTACTATATATGTGTACATGTTACGTGTGTTATTGNATGTACGTGTATGATGCAGTACATGCATGACATAACACATGTGTATTGCACGCTGTATGTGTTTATTGCGTAGTAGGTGTAGTATGTGNAATGTAGTACATGTGAATTACATGCATGAATGTAATATTATGTTGTATATTTACTATGTACACATGCAGTACATGTGTAGCACATGCGGTATTGTGTATATTGTGGCCATGTACACCCGCATGAGTATATTACTGGGCACATGTCCGTTGTATGTGCAACAGTACATGTAGCCTGTGTAAATCCTGCTGGATGAGGTTCTGGCCCAAACCGTCGTGGCGAAGGGAGATTTCTTTCCATGGTCACAACCAACACCACCGGTTCTGGGCCTCCCTAGGTAGACTCGGCCCAAATGTGTTACCTGGTGCGGTGTTGTAGCAAACATCGCCACCGGGGAGACAAAGGCGGCCGGGCGTGGTGCTGGCCACCACCCCTTGTGCCACAGTGCCGGTAGCCTTCAACTAGGTGTGCTCAATAACAGCACTTGCCCAACAGTCTGTTAAGGCTACACGGGGATCTTTGTCTTGTGCTAGCTAACAGCACTTGCCCCAACAGTTTATTAGAGGCTACACGGGGGTCTTTATCTTTGTGCTAGCTAACAGCACTTGCCCCAACAATCTATTAGAGGCTACACGGGGATCTTTATCTGTGTGTGCTAGCTAACAGCACTTGCCCCAACAGTTACAGGCTACACGGGGATCTTTATCTTTGTGTGCCAGCTAACAGCACTTGCCCAACAGTTACAGGCTACACGGGGATCTTTATCTTGTGTGCTAGCTAACAGCACTTGCCCCAACAGTTACAGGCTACACGGGGATCTTTATCTTTGTGCTAGCTAACAGCACTTGCCCAACAGTTACAGGCTACACGGGATCTTTATCTTTGTGTGCCAGCTAACAGGACTTGCCCAAAAGTCTGTTACAGGCTACACGGGGATCTTTATCTTTGTGCTAGCTAACAACACTTGCCCAACAGTTACAGGCTACACGGGGGTCTTTATCTTTGTGCTAGCTAACAGCACTTGCCCAACAGTTACAGGCTACACGGGGATATTTACCTTTGCGTGCAAGCTAACAGCACTTGCCCAACAGTTACAGGCTACACGGGGATCTTTATCTTTGTGCTAGCTAACAGCACTTGCCCAAAGTTTGTTACAGGCTACACGGGGGTCTTTATCTTTGTGCTAGCTAACAGCACTTGCCCCAACCTTCTGCTACAGGCTACACGGGGACCTTTGTCTTTGTGTGCCTGCATGTACACTTACACCAAAGTCAGCGTGGCTACTGTCGGCTTACACTTTGCATACAATTAGATTGTTACAATTGTAACGGTTTCATTGTTACAATTCTAACGATGGCAACAATCGATAATCACGTTGCCGATGCAAATGCCCACAACGTTGACCGCTTCGTACAGCGCGCGCGTGTGTGTGTGTGTTCATTCCGTTCATATTCAATCCCCATATCCCATTCTTGTTTATATCCTGTCGAGTGTTAAATCATCGTGGTGAGAGTGATTTGACATCATCCTTCAACAATTGAGCGTTGCTATTGTACAGGCGTATCACTGCGCGCGTGCGTGTGTGTTGTTGTTGTTCTACGAAACACAATGCAGAGGACTCGATAACGTTAATATACACATGAGCATCCTTAAGTGTGTAGATATTATATAGCAACACACGAATAGGATACAGTTTGTACTGATTGTGTTTGACTAGCAAAGCGTTATTGTCGTTGCGTGCGCTAACGCCGATTGACCACTGGTGAAGATGGACACACACACACGTGTGTGTGTGTGTCAGTAGTACCAAGTCGACCACGATACAGGTAGTCCCGACTTACGATATTTCGATCTTACGATGGCGATTCGACACAATTCGACAACCTAACATCGTTCGAGTATGCAGACGGCGGACAGAGTATTGGTGGGTGCAGTTACAATATGATACGTTACGATCGTTCAAGCATGTATACACTACACTATACACTACACACTACACTACACTACACACTACACTACACTATACACTGCACTATACANTACACTACTATACACTACACTATACACTACACTATAACTACACTATACACTANACTATACACACTACACTATACACTACACTATACACTACACTATACACTANACTATACTATACACTACACTATACACTACACTATACACTACGTATAAATCTATACACTACACTATACACTACACTACTNTACACTACACTATACACTACACTACNCACTACACTATACACTACACGTATACACTACACATACACTACACATACACTACACTATACACTTACACAACTACACTATTACACTACACACACTACTATACACTACACTATACACGTTGCGTACACTATACACGACACTACACTATACACTACTACACANACACTACTATACACTATACACTACACTATACACTACATTNTAATACACTACACTATACACNACATANACTACACTACATTATAACTATACACTACACTATACATTACTATACACTACACACACTACACCATACTACTAACACTACACTATACACTACACTATACACTACATTATACACTACACTACTACACTACTATACACTACACTATACACTACACTATACACTACACTATGATACATAACACTACATTATACACTACACTTACACTACACTATACACTACACTATACACTACACTAAACACTATATACACTACACTATACACTACACTATACATACATTTACACTACACTACTATACACTACACTAAACACTACACTATACACTACTACACTACTATACACTACACTACACACTACACTATACATTACACTATACACTACACTACTATACACTACACCATACACTACACTAAACACTACACTATACACTACACTATACACTACATTATACACTACACTACTATACACTACACTATACACTACACTAAACACTACACTATACACTACACTATACACTACACTATACTACACTAAACACTACATTATACACTACACTATACACTATATACACTACTATACACTACACTAAACACTACTACACTACACTATACACTACACACTATACACTACTATACACTACACTACTATACACTACACTATACTATACACTACACTATACACTACACTATACACTACACTAAACACTACACTATACACTACACTAAACACTACTCTACACTATACACTACACTAAACACTACACTAAACCTACACTATACACTACACTATACACTACACTATGATACGTAGCTTTAGCGATGTAATCGTAGGGTTACCACGATACGATACGTTCAATGCATGTAAAAGTTTTTATTATAGCAGATAGGATTGTTTCCTGCAAAGGCTTTCTATGAAATTGCTGTTCATATAGGTAGGCTAAGAATTTACCTTGTTTTTTTACTTTAAATTTTACTGCGCATACAGTATTGTAATTAATGCATATATACATATATAGTTTATACATACGGTACTGTAATTGCTCTGTTTTGCTAATTATCACCATTCTTTAGGCTCCTGGGTAGGCTATAGACCGGGGCCGGGAACCTTTTTGACTGGGAGAGCCATAAAAGCCAAATATTTCTAAATATATTTCATTGAGAGCCAATAGTATTTTTAACGTATAATAAATTAAATATGTCTTACTTTTGACGCGACTTCTGGTGCCGCGTGGTTTTGCTGATGGCCTTGTAGTCTGGTTCATACTGGTGAGGTTGGCTTCATGCAGGCGTGACCCGTGAAATGTATCTTCAAAACTAATTTCTGTTTACTTTAAAACGACACAGTATTATTAAGCAATATCACAAGT
>WFAB01002360.1:27500-43192 GCA_018977245.1 Lethenteron camtschaticum | reverse complement strand
AGCGTCACCAACGCCATCAGCGTCACCAACGCCATCAGCGTCACCAACGCCATCAGCGTCACCAACGCCATCGCCTCCAACACCGTCACCAACGCCATCAGCGTCACCAACGCCATCAGCGTCACCAACGCCATCAGCGTCACCAACGCCATCAGCGTCACCAACGCCATCAGCGTCACCAACGCCATCAGCGTCACCAACGCCATCAGCGTCACCAACGCCATCAGCGTCACCAACGCCATCGCCTCCAACAGCGTCACCAACGCCATCAGCGTCACCAACGCCATCAGCGTCACCAACGCCATCAGCGTCACCAACGCCATCAGCGTCACCAACGCCATCGCCTCCAACAGCGTCACCAACGCCATCAGCGTCACCAACGCCATCAGCGTCACCAACGCCATCAGCGTCNACCAACGCCATCAGCGTCACCAACGCCATCGCCTCCAACACCGTCACCAACGCCATCAGCGTCACCAACGCCATCAGCGTCACCAACGCCATCAGCGTCACCAACGCCTCAGCGTCACCAACGCCATCAGCGTCACCAACGCCATCAGCGTCACCAACGCCATCGCTCAACACCGTCACCAACGCCATCAGCGTCACCAACGCCATCAGCGTCACCAACGCCATCAGCGTCACCAACGCCATCAGCGTCACCAACGCCATCGCCTCCAACACGTCACCAACGCCATCAGCGTCACCAACGTCATCAGCGTCACCAACGCCATCAGCGTCACCAACGCCATCAGCGTCACCAACGCCATCAGCGTCACCAACGCCATCAGCGTCACCAACGCCATCGCCTCCAACACCGTCACCTCCGTCAGCACCCCAACAACAAGCGCCATTCGCCACTGAGTGGCGGTGACGTCGCCACGGGGGCTTGCGCCAGGCTACGTGCATATCGCTTGGATCTTTCGGCAAAGTCACGTAGATACGCGACTTTACCGAGAGACCCAAAGAATATGAAATCCCTGCAGTCACGAAAGCTCTAAGTCGAGGCTACACGTGCACTTGAAGGCCACGTGAAGTATCGAACGCCTGGTGCTGGCGGCAGGAGGTCAAGGGACAGACCCAGGGGCTAATGGGTCGACTCACTGAGACGAGTGGCAGATGGACCACCACCCGTGCCAGGCTGCTGTCGCTCCTCTGCACTCCGTTGTTGCTGGAGGGAGACTGCCTCAAACTGCCCAGCAGCAGCAGCGTCCTTCACGAGCCTCCTCCACAGAGGACGGTCTTCAAACCAGCAAGTCCAGCCAGCTCTACATCCTCTTGTGCCACGTCACTGCATCTCTTTTTATATTCTTAGGTTTTTTCGGTAAAGTCACCGTGTAGGTAAAAATTAAAATTAATAAAGTAAAATAAAATAAAAATCACGACGTTTCGGAGGCAACACAAGCTTCCGTCTTCAGGTGGAACCGTCACAGCCGTATCAAGTATAACCCGTAAAAACAAAGTTTTTCACTATAAATCCTTTATATGCGTGGCAGCGAACTTAATATAAAGGATTTAAAAATATATTCGCCTGTGGAAGACGCGGGGATCGATCCCGCGACCTTTGGCATGGGAAGCGAGGGCGCTACCGACTGCGCTACTCCGCCACGGCCTGTGGACGGGTTACGCTCTGGGCTCTTACACTCTGACGTTCAGCCAAAGCCAAGAATGAGTTCTATTTGAATATATGTAAAATAATTTTTTTTACCTAAAAAGTGTAAAATTTTGGGAATTTTTTTCACGAACAATAATTGTCACGCACAACGAGTCTGTGTGCAAAATGTCAGCTCGACTGGATCACGGGAAGTGGGTTAAAAAACGACCGAAAGATTTGCACGGTCCTAAGCAAGCAAGCACGTGAACTTAATATAAAGAATTTAAAAAGAAGCTTGTGTTGCCTCCGAAACGTCGTGATTTTTATTTTATTTTTATTAATTTTAATGTTTTACCTACACGGTGACTTTACCGAAAAAACCTAAGAATATGAATCCTTGCAGTCACGAAAGCTTCAAATCTAGAATTAATGCATCTCTTTTAGAAGCCATCCCAGTGTGTCTCCCTCTATCCGGCCTAACAAAGGCTTTTTAGGCAAGCGGTGGCTGAGCATGTGGGATACACGACCCAGCCAACGCAGCCTGTCGGAGGAGCAAGGTAAAAGTTAAAATGTCTAAACAACGAGCGTACCTTTACCCTGCCTTTTACCGTACCACAATACAATCACTCTACCCTACCTTCTACCCTTTAGCAGGTAAGGTACAAGGTAGAAAACAACGAGCCTGCCTTTACCCTGCCTTTTACCGTACCACAATACAATCACCCTACCCTATCCTTTAACCCTTTAACAGGTAAGGTGAAACACAACGAGCCTGCCTTTACCCTACCTTTTACCGTACCACAATACAATCACTCTACCCTATCCTTTAACCCTTTAACAGGTAAGGTGAAACACAACGAGCCTGCCTTTACCCTACCTTTTACCGTACCACAATACAATCACTCTACCCTACCTTTAACCCTTTAACAGGTAAGGTGAAACACAACGAGCCTGCCTTTACCCTACCTTTTACCGTACCACAATACAATCACTCTACCCTATCCTTTAACCCTTTAGCAGGTAAGGTGAAACACAACGAGCCTGCCTTTACCCTACCTTTTACCGTACCACAATACAATCACTCTACCCTATCCTTTAACCCTTTAACAGGTAAGGTGAAACACAACGAGCCTGCCTTTACCCTACCTTTTACCGTACCACAATACAATCACCCTACCCTATCCTTTAACCCTTTAGCAGGTAAGGTGAAACGCAACGAGCCTGCCTTTACCCTACCTTTTACCGTTACCCCATACAGATTACCTGATTACAGGGTATTTACTGGGGTACGACACAAGGTTTATAACGGTAAATGTTGGGTAGAGCACTTCATTCATATAGAATACTCTTGATGATTCCAATTTTACACACTTAGGTTTTTTCGGTAAAGTCACGTAGGTAAAACATTAAATTAAAACATTAAAATTAATGTTTTACCTACACGGTGACTTTACCGAAAAAACCTAAGAATATGAATCATTGCAGTCACGAAAGCTTCAAATCCAGAATTGTACACACTTGTTGTCGTATCCTCAAATCTTGTAACTCAATTTTAACCCACTTCCCAATGTGCTATCGACTACAAACTTGGTATACTTGTGTCATACTGATGACAACACCATATTCTATCATAAAAAATATGTATTTTTAAACATTATTTTGTATATGTTATGTTTCGGCTTGGGTCTAACTGTCCGCGCTCAACTCACGTTGGCTGTAATTGGACACGGTCCCTTACGTCGCGGCAAACTTCGGGGACACTTCCTGGAGTCGTGGAGTTCTGCCACTACTCATGGGTATGCTAAATTCCTCTTGATATGCAAATTATTTTGTCAAGGCGCCCTTCCCCCCCCCTTCCAACCCAGCTTATATACATGCTCCAAGCTCGTGTGCTGTTTCATTCAGACGCTGTCGCCCCGACAGACCTGGTCTTCACCTGAGGACGGCCGCTTGCGTTGTGGCCGAAACGTCGTGAGAATTTTATTATGTTTTATTTTATTATTTTATTACTTCCATTCTACGTGACGACTTTACCGAAAGAACCAAGAAGATGAATCCCTGCAGTCACGAAAGCTTTAAATCGAAATTACTCGTACACTTAATAAAAGCGTGTTTTTAAGAAAGTTTGTTTTAATATTACTTGTTAAATGGAGGCCACAGACTGCGCCACGGAGCTTCTAGCGCTAAACACGGCACCGTGTTTAGCGGTAATACTTGGCGCTACCTTTACCCTACCGGGTAAGTCTTCCAAGCTACCTTTACCCTGTAACCCTTGACCTTACCCCTTGGCATGTCAACACCTTGACCCTTGACCCTTTTACCCGGTAAAAAGGGTAAATTACCTCACCTTAAATTTCGATTTAAAGCTTCTTTCGTGACTGCAGGGATTCATCTTCTTGTTCTTTCGGTAAAGTCACGTAGAAGGGAAGTAATAAAATAATAAAATAAAACATAATAAATATTATGTTTTATTTTTATTTTTTAAGTAATAAGGGAAGTAATAAAATAATCAAAATAAAACATAATAAATATTATGTTTTATTTTTATTATTTTAAGTAATAAGGGAAGTAATAAAATAATAAAATAAAACATAATAAAATGTTATGTTTTATTTTTATTATTTTAAGTAATAAGGGAAGTAATAAAATAATAAAATAAAACATAATAAAATATTATTTTTATTATTTTAAGTAATAAGGGAAGTAATAAAATAATAAAATAAAAATAATAAAATAATATTATGTTTAATTTTTATTATTTTATGACCTCACCTGGCCGAGGCCTACACACACAGCGCGCACACACAACGCCCGCTGGCACAGGCCTGCCCCAGGCTCTACCCACGTGCACTAGGCCCACACACTCAGCCAGACGTCCTTGTCGTCCTTGTTGTTGTTGTGGTGGTTGTGGTTGTTGTTGTGGTTGTGGTTGTTGCTGTGGTGGTTGTTGTTGTTGTGGTTGTGGTTGTTGTTGTGGTGGTTGTTGTTGCTGTGGTTGTTGTTGTTGGTGTGGTTGTTGTTGTGGTTGTTGTTGTTGTGGTGGTTGTTGCATTGCTGTTGTTGTTGTGGTTGTTGTGGTTGTGGTGGTTGTTGTTGTGGTTGTTGTTGTGGTTGTTGCTGCTTGTTGTTGTTGTTGTGGTTGTTGTTGTTGTGGTTGTTGTGGTAGTTGTTGTTGTGGTTGTTGTTGCTGTTGTTGTTGTGGTGTGGTTGTTGTTGTGGTTGTGTTGTGGTTTGTTGTTGTGGTTGTGGTGTGTTGTTGTGGTTGTTGTGGTTGTTGTTGTGTGTGGTTGTTGTTGTNGTGGTTGTTGTTGTTGTGGGTTGTTGTTGTGTTGTTGTTGTGTGGTTGTTGTTGTGTTTGTGCGGTTGGTTGTTGTGTGTTGTTGTTNTGTGGTTGTTGTGTGGTGTGTTGTTGTTGTTGTTGTGGTTGTTGTTGTTGTGGTTGTTGCTGNGGTTGTTGTTGTGGTGGTGTTGTTGTTGTGGTTGTTGTTGTGGTGGTTGTTGTGTTGTGGTTGTTGTGGTTGTTGTTGTGTTTGGTTGTTGTTGTGGTTGTTGTTGTTGTGGTTGTTGGTGGTNGTTGTGTGGTTGTTGTTGTGTGGTTGTTTTGTTGTTTGCGGTTGTTAGTTTGTGGTTGTTGTTGTGTGGTTGTTGTTGGTTGTTGTGGTTGTGGTGGTTGTTGTTGTGGTTGTTGNGTTGTGGTTGTTGCTGTGGTGGTTGTTGTTGTTGTTGTGGTTGTTGTTGTTGTTGTTGTGGTTGTTGTTGTGGTGGTTGTTGTTGCTNTGGTTGTGTGTTGTGGTTGTTGTTGTTGTGTTGTTGTTGTTGTTGTTGTTGTTGTGGTTGTTGTGGTTGTGGTGGTTGTTGTTGTGGTGGTTGTGGTTGTTGTTGTGTGTGGTTGTTGTTGTTGTGGTTGTTGTTGTGGTGGTTGTTGTTGCTGTGGTTGTTGTTGTGGTGGTTGTTGTTGTTGTGGTGGTTGTTGTTGTGGTTGTTGTTGTGGTTGTTGTTGCTGTGTTGTTGTGGTTGTTGTTGCTGCTGTTGTTGTTGCTGCTGTTGTTGTGGNTGTTGTTGTTGTTGTTGTTGTGGTTGTTGTTGTTGCTGTTGTTGTTGCTGTTGTTGTGGTGGTTGTGGTTGCTGCTGTTGTGGTGGTTGTTGTTGTGGTTGCTGTTGTTGTTGTTGCTGCTGTTGTGGTTGTTGTTGTGGTGGTTGTTGTGGTTGCTGTGGTTGTTGTTGTGGTTGTTGTTGTGGTGGTAGTTGTGGTTGCTGTTGTGGTTGTTGTTGTGGTGGTTGTTGTGGTGGTAGTTGTGGTTGCTGCTGTGGTTGTTGTTGTGGTGGTTGTGGTTGTTGTTGTGGTGGTTGTGGTTGCTGCTGTTGTGGTTGTTGTTGTGGTTGTTGCTGCTGTTGTGGTTGTTGTGGTGGTTGTTGTGGTGGTAGTTGTGGTTGCTGCTGTGGTTGTTGTTGTGGTGGTTGTGGTTGTTGTTGTGGTGGTTGTGGTTGCTGCTGTTGTGGTTGTTGTTGTGGTTGTTGTGCTGTTGTGGTTGTTGTGGTGGTTGTTGTGGTGGTAGTTGTGGTTGTGCTGTGGTTGTTGTTGTGGTGGTTGTGGTTGTTGTTGTTGTGGTGTGGTGGTTGTGGTTGTTGTTGTTGTTGTGGTTGTTGTTGTTGTTGTGGTTGTTGTTGTTGTTGTGGTTGTTGTTGTGGTGTTGTGGTTGTTGTTGTGGTTGTTGTTGTGGTTGTTGTTGTTGTTGCTGTTTCTGTCACCTCCAGTATCACGTGGTCCTTCAAGACTCGAGGGACATCTTCCGGAAGACTCTACGGCCGTCTCAGTCGTGACGCGAGGCATCTTCCGGAAGAGTCTTCCGGAAGACTCTTCCGGAAGACTCTTCGGCTGTCTCAGTCGTGACGCGAGGCATCTTCCGGAAGAGTCTTCCGGAAGACTCTTCCGGAAGACTCTTCCGGCTGTCTCAGTCGTGATGCGAGGCATCTTCCGGAAGATTCTTCCGGAAGACTCTACCGAAGACTCTTCCGGAAGACTCTTCCGGAAGACTCTACCGGCTGTCTCAGGCGTGATGCGAGGCATCTTCCGGAAGACTCTTCCGGAAGACTCTTCGGAAGACTCTTCCGGAAGACTCTTCCGGAAGACTCACCGGAAGAGTCTTCGAAGACTCTTCCGGAAGACTCTACCGGCTGTCTCAGGCGTGATGCGAGGCATCTTCCGGAAGACTCTTCCGGAAGACTCACCGGAAGAGCGAAGACTCTACCGGCTGTCTCTACCGGGCATCTCAGTCTTCCGACTCTTCCAGNCTCTTCCGGAAGACTCTTCCGGCTGTCTCAGTCGTGATGCGAGGCATCTTCCGGAAGACTCTACCGGCTGTCTCAGTCGTGACGCGAGGCATCTTCCGGAAGACTCTACCGACTGTCTCAGTCGTGATGCGAGGCATCTTCCGGAAGACTCTTCCGGAAGACTCTTCCGGAAGACTCTTCCGGAAGACTCTTCCGGCTGTCTCAGTCGTGATGCGAGGCATCTTCCGGAAGACTCTACCTCTCATCGTGACGGAGGCATCCGGAAGACTCTTCCGGAAGACTCTTCGGGACTCTACGGCTGAGTCGTGCGGAGTCTTCCGGAAGACTCTTCGACTGTCTCAGGCGGATGAGTCTTCCGGAAGACTCTTCCGAAGACTCTTCCGNCTGTCTCAGTCGTGGCGCGAGGCATCTTCCGGAAGACTCTTCCGGAAGACTCTACCGGCTGTCTCAGTCGTGATGCGAGGCATCTTCCGGAAGACTCTACCGGCTGTCTCAGTCGTGATGCGAGGCNTCTTCCGGAAGACTCTACGGCTGTCTCAGTCTGTGCGNGGCTCTTCGGGACTCTACCGGCTGTGTGGGTCTCTGTGGNTCTGTGTGGGTCTGTGTGGGTTCTGTGGGTCTGTGGTCTCTGTGGGTCTGTGTGGTCTGTGTGGGTCTGTGTGGGTCTCTGTGGGTCTCTGTGGGTCTGTGTGGGTCTCTGTGGGTCTGTGTGGGTCTGTGTGGGTCTGTGTGGGTCTCTGTGGGTCTCTGTGGGTCTGTGGGTCTCTGTGGGTCTGTGTGGGTCTGTGTGGGTCTCTGTGGGTCTCTGTGGGTCTGTGTGGGTCTCTGTGGTCTGTGTGGGTCTGTGTGGGTCTCTGTGGGTCTGTATAGGTCTGTGGTCTGTGGGTCTCTGTGGGTCTGTATGGGTTTCTGTGGGTCTGTGTGGGTCTGTGTGGGTCTCTGTGGGTCTGTGGGTCTCTGTGGGTCTGTATGGGTCTCTGTGGGTCTGTGTGGGTCTCTGTGGGTCTGTCTGTGTGGGTCTCTGTGGGTCTGTGTGGGTCTCTGTGGGTCTGTATAGGTCTGTGGGTCTGTGGGTCTCTGTGGGTCTGTATGGGTTTCTGTGGGTCTGTGTGGGTCTGTGTGGGTCTCTGTGGGTCTGTATGGGTCTCTGTGGGTCTGTGTGGGTCTCTGTGGGTCTGTATGGGTCTGTGTGGGTCTGTGGGTCTGTGTGGGTCTCTGTGGGTCTGTATAGGTCTGTGTGGGTTCTGTGGTCTTGTGGGTCTTATGGGTTTCTGTGGGTCTGGTGGGTTGTGTGGGTCTNTGTGGGTCTGTNTGGTCTTGTGGGTCTCTGTGGTCTGTTCTGTGTGGGTCTTGTGGGTCTGTGTGGGTCTTGTGGGTCTGGTGGATCTTGTGGTGTGGGTCTGTTGTGGGTCTTGGGTCNCTGTGGGTCATGTTGGGTCTTGTGGGTCTGGTGGGTTTCTGTGGGTCTGTTGTGGATCTTGTGGGTCTNGTGGGTCTGTAGTGGGTTGTGTGGGTCTGTGGNTCTGTGTGGGTCTTGTGGGTCTTGTGGTCTTGNGGTCTGGTTGTGGGTCTGGTGGGTCTTGTGGGTCTGTGTGGGTCTTGTGGTCTTGTGGGTCTNTGTGGGTCTGTGTGGGTCTTGTGGGTCTGGTTGTGGTCTGTGTGGGTCTGTGTGGGTCTTGTGGGTCTTGTGGGTCTTGTGGGTCTGTGGGTCTTGTGGGTCTGNGTGGGTCTTGTGGGTTTGTGGGTCTTGTGGGTCTGTGGGTCTTGTGGGTCTGNGTGGNTCTTGTGGGTCTTGTGGGTCTTGTGGGTCTGTTGGGTCTTGTGGGTCTGGTGGGTCTGTGTGGGTCTTGTGGTTGTTGTCTTTGTGGGTCTCTGTNGGTCTCTGTGGTTGTTGGTTTCTGTGGTTGTTGTTGTGTGGGTCTTGTGGGTCTGTATGGGTCTCTGTGGGTCTGTTGGTCTTGTGGGTCTGTGTGGGTCTTGTGGGTTGTTGGTCTGGTGGGTCTTGTGGGTCTGTGTGGGTCTCTGTGGGTCTGTATAGGTCTTNGTGTGGGTCTCTTGGGTCTCTGTGGGTCTGTATGGGTTCTGTGGGTCTGTGTGGGCTGTGTGGGTCTCTGTGGGTCTGTATGGGTCTCTGTGGGTCTGTGTGGGTCTCTGTGGGTCTGTATGGTCTGTGTGGGTCTCTGTGGGTCTGTGTGGTCTCTGTGGGTCTGTATAGGTCTGTGGTCTGGGTCTCTGTGGGTCTGTATGGGTTCTGTGGGTCTGTGTGGGTCTGTGTGGGTCTCTGTGGGTCTGTGGGTCTCTGTGGGTCTCTGTGGGTCTGTAGTCTGTGTGGGTCTCTGTGGGTCTGTGTGGGTCTCTGTGGGTCTGTGTGGATCTCTGTGGGTCTCTGTGGGTCTGTGTGGGTCTCTGTGGGTCTCTGTGGGTCAGTATGGGTCTCTGTGGGTCTGTGTGGGTTTCTGTGGGTCTGTGTGGATCTCTGTGGGTCTCTGTGGGTCTCTGTGGGTCTCTGTGGGTCTGTGTGGGTCTCTGTGGGTCTGTGTGGATCTCTGTGGGTCTCTGTGGGTCTGTGTGGGTCTCTGGGTCTCTGTGGGTCAGTATGGGTCTCTGTGGTCTGTGTGGGTTTCTGTGGGTCTGTATGGGTCTCTGTGGGTCTCTGTCTGTCGAAGAGAAATAATAAAATAAATATAAAAAAACACAAAGTCGCGTAGAAGAGAAATAATAAATAATAAAAATAAAACAAAGTCGCGTTGAAGAGAAATAATAAAATAATAAAANTAAAAAGTCGCGTCGAAGGGAAATAATAAAATAATAAATTTTAACTATGTCGCGTTGAAGAGAAATAATAAATAATAAAATAAAACATTCGCGTCGAAGGAAATAATAAAATAATAAATTTTAACTATGTCGCGTAGAAGAGAAATAATAAAATAATTAGATTTTAACGTGAAGCCGCGTAAAGTCACAAGTTCCCCTCGGGATGTGCGGGGGTCACGTGGGTCAGTGGCGTAATGGATAACGCGGCTGCCTGCGGATCAGAAGGTTGCAGGTTCGACTCCTGCCATTCTCGATAATATTTTTTTNATTTCTCGTCACATCTCTAACGTCTTCACAGGGGCTTCAAANCAGCAACATCGAGAGCGACAAGAGGTCAGTGTACTTCCAAGCTGGTTCACCAATGTGAAGATGTCACAGACAATAACTCTGGGCATTACATTTAAAATTTGATTTAAAAAAAGAAATAGCCCTTGGAGAATGCGGGAATCGAACCCACGTCCTTGGAGCATCTCAGTTGTAGAACGCTTTCTTTACCAACTGAGCTACTCCTTAAGGACATGCGGACGTCTCCTCGAGTTCTAATAATAAAGTCGCGTAGAAGGGAATAATAAAATAATAAAACATAGAGTCCGTAGAAGGGGAATAATAAAATAGATATGTTTTATTTTTATTATTTTATTACTTCCCTTCTCTGACTTTACCGAAAGAACCAAGAAGATGAATCCCTGCAGTACGAAGCTTTAAATCGAAATTTAATACTGCCCTTAGGAGCGGGAATGGAACAAGGTATTGGGAATATCATTCAGTTGGCAGAGCGAGCGGTTTGCCAACTTAGCTCCTCCCAAAGACAGGAGAGAATCCGTCTCCACGAAGGGTCTAATAACACAAATAAACATTAAGTCGCGAGAAGGGAAATAATAAAATAATGAAAATAAAACATTAAGTCGCGTAGAACAGAAATAATAAAATAATATAATACACCATAAAGTCGCGTAGAAGAGAAATAATAAAATAATAATAAACCATAAAGTCGCGTAGAAGGGAAATAATAAAATAATAAAATTAAACATTAAGTCGCGTAGAAGGGAAATAATAAAATAATGAAAATAAAACATTAAGTCGCGTAGAACAGAAATAATAAAATAAATATAATACACCATAAAGTCGCGTAGAAGAGAATAATAAAATAATAATAAACCCATAAAGTCGCGTAGAAGGGAAATAATAAAATAATTAAAATTAAACATTAAGTCGCGTAGAAGGGAAATAATAAAATGAAATAACATTAAGTCGCGTAGAACAGAAATAATAAAATAAATATAATACACCATAAAGTCGCGTAGAAGAGAAATAATAAAATAATAATAAACCATAAAGTCGCGTAGAAGGGAAATAATAAATAATTAAAATAAACATTAAGTCGCGTAGAAGGGAAATAATAAAATAATGAAAATAAAACATTAAGTCGCGTAGAACAGAAATAATAAAATAAATATAATACACCATAAAGTCCGTAGAAGAGAAATAATAAAATAATAATAAACCCTAAAGTCGCGTAGAAGGGAAATAATAAAATAATTAAAATNAAACATTAAGTCGCGTAGAAGGGAAATAATAAAATAAATAAAACATTAAGTCGCGTAGAACAGAAATAATAAAATAAATATAATACACCAAAGTCGCGTAGAAGAGAAATAATAAAATAATAATAAACCCATGTCGCGTAGAAGGGAAATAATAAAATAATAAAATTAAACAAACATTAAGTCGCGTAGAAGGGAAATAATAAAATAACTAAAATAAAACTAAGTCGCCTACAAGGGAAATAATAAAGTCAACATAAAGTCCGTAACGTGGCGTACATTGGAAATTTTATTTTTAAAAACTATTGCGCTTAGAAGGGGAATCGAACCCGTCCACGTGAATATGGAGGAGCAGCCGAGTGAGCGGCGAGCTCGCGCTGCCAACTGCGCTGAGTCTCCAGGGGCACGGGCCTCCTCCCGTGCCTCCATTACACCGCCGCGTCAAGTCGCATTTAATAGATATATTCATCTTATTCTGGTTCTTTCGGTAAAGTCACGTAGAAGGGAAGTAATAAATAACAATAATAAAAGTATTAATTTAAAAAANTATTTATTATTTATAAAATAAAAAAATATTTTTCTTAATAATAAAAATATTTTTATTATAATAACATAATAAATTTTTATTTATAATAAAAATATTTTATTATTAATAAAAAAAAATTAATTATTTTATAAAATAATAAAATAATAAAANATTTGTGTTAATATAACAAATATATTATTAAGAAAAAAATTAATTATTAAATTTTTTTATTATTAAAAATTATTTTATTATTTATTATTTCCCTTCACGTGACTTTACAAAAACAAGAAGATAATAGAAAAAAGACATCGAAATTTATCTTATTGTCAGTGGCTTGCTCACCACGTCTATGCTGGATGTGACGTTTTTCGTCACTGCCACGATCCAGAGCGAGCGGTTTACCAACTTAGCTACTCCCCAAAGACATTAAAGCTGTCTCCACGAGATCTAATAATACAAATAAAACATTAATTCGCGTCGAAATTTTTTTAAAATAAAACATAAAGTCGCGTAGAAGAGAAATAATAAAATAATATAAATAAAACATAGTCGCGTAGAAGAGAAATAATAAAATAATAAATTTTTGCAGTCGCGTTGAAGGAAATATTAAAATAATAAAACCTTCAGTCGCGTGAAGGGAAATAATAAAATTATTAAAATAAAACGTGCAGCCGCGTAAAGTCACAAGTTCCCCTCGGGGATGTTGGGTACGTGGGGTGTGGCGTAATGATAACGCGGTGCCTGCGGATCAGAAGGTTGCGTCGACTCGCCATTCTATAATATTTTTTTTATTTTTACGTCACATCTCTAACGTCACAGGTTCAAAACAGCAACATGAGAGCGACAAGAGGTCAGTGTACTTCNAAGCTGGTTCACCAATGTGGATGTCACAGACAATAACTCTGGGCGTTTCATTTATTTGATTTAAAAAAATAATAATTTTAGGATGCGGGAATCGATAATGTACTTGTGGAGTCCCTAAGTTGGTAGAGCGGCCTTGCCAACAGCTACTNACCAAGGACGTGAGCGACGTCTGAGTTCTAATAAGCTAGAAGAGAAATCATAAAATAATACAAAAATAACTAAAGTCGTGTAAAGGGAAATTTAAAATAAAAAAAAAAATAAAGTCCGTACAGGAAACGATAATAGAACAATTACACAAAGTCGCATGGAAGGGAAATTAAAATGATAAAATAGAACATAAAGTCCATGAGGGAAATAATAAAATAATAATAATAAAGGCACGTAGAAGGAAATAATAAAATAATAAAAAATAATCATAAAGCCGCGTAGAAGGAAATAATAAAATAATAAAATAAACAAAGTCGCGTAGAAGGGAAATAATAAAATAATAACAATTAAACAAAGTCGCATAGGAGGGAAATAATAAAATAATAAAAATACAGCATAAACTTAATTATTTTATACGTAATCAAATAATTATTTTTATTATGTTTTGTTTTTAGTAGCGTAGAATGGAAATAATAAAATAATAAAATATTTATTATGTATAAAAATAAANCATAATACAATTTTTTTTTTATTTCCATTCTACGTGACTTTGCCGAAAGAACCAAGAAGATGAATCCCTGCAGTCACGAAAACTTTAAATCGAAATTGTGTGTGCTAGCGAGCTCTGTGTTGCTAGTAAGACATGTCACACCGTCTGTCCTTGTACTGGACGTGCATTTGAGATGTGTTCACTTCTCTTCTACACACTCGTGGCAATGATCACCGTCAATCTATTACAATGTTTCCATAAGTTGATCATCTCACGGATAACAGATCAATATTCAGGCACTTTGATTACCGAGTTTGTACATTGATAACGTTTCGTTTTAAAATATTGTAACTCAATGAGCATGAAAAGTACAAATATCGCCAAACGGATGATACGATTCGCTTGGGCCCCGTTTCGTACGACATTGTTACATCTCGCGGCGATCATCATCATCTGTGATGACTTGATGCATCAAAGTAAGAACCCGCATCTTAGAGACAGGCTCTGTGTGTAATGGGTAACGCGGCTGTCTGCGGGCTACAAAGTTGTAGGTTCGACTCCTGCCAGGTGCGAAAACCTTTTATAAATATTTGTATATTTCTCGTCACATCTCTAACGTCTTAACAGGGGCTTGAAAACAGCAACATCGAGGTCAAGCTGGTTCACCAATGTGAACATGTCACGATGAATAACGCTGGCGCGTTACATTTAAAATTTGATTTAAAAAAATATTCCCCGTGGGGGAGCGGGATCGATCCGGCGACCTTAACAACAGAAACACAGAATACTTCGTGGCGAGCTCACGCCACCAGGTGCGCTGATGTCTCCGTAGCATCGCGAGGGTCCCAGTGTCGTTGGTATCGTGCAAGCTGCGTGTGCCATCTTCTTGGTTCTTTCGGTAAAGTCACGCAGAATGGAAATAACAAAATAATAAAAATTAAACATAATACAATATTTATTTATATTATGCATAATAAAATAAAAATAATAAAACAATAAAAATCTAAAATGATAAAATAATTCTTTTATAAAAAAATAATACAATTATAAAAAGGAAGCGGGGATCGATCCGGCGACCTAAACATCGAGAGACCAGTGCACTTAGTGGCGAGCTCACGCTACCAACTACACCGAACTCTCATTAACCTGGAGCGGGTCCTAGTGTAGCTACTAGCGTGCCAGTGTGTGTTTAGCGAGCTCTGTGTTGTTCGCAAGACATTTCACACCGTCTATCCTTGTACTGGACGTGCATTGAGATGTGACGGTTCCACCTGAAGACGGAAGCTGGTGTTCTTCCGAAACGTCGTGATTTTTTATTTTATTTAACTTTTATTAATTTTAATGTTTTACCTACCTGGTGACTTTACCGAAAAACACCTAAGAATATGTGTAGCACAATGTCCCNCCATCGGGCCTTTTATTAATCGGGTTGCCCCCTTTGAATCATCAATACAACCCGTACCTCCCTCTCTCCCTTAATCGTCAAATAAAACAATGAACATTATAGATGTTTTACTCATCCTCTCATTGTCACGTGGGCTCTGTGGTGTAATGGATAGCGACTCCTGCCAGGCTCGATAATATTTTTATAAATATTTTTTTATTTCTCGTCACATCTCTAACGTCTTAACAGGGGCTTCAAAACAGCAAAATCGAGGGCGACAGACGTCAAGCTGGTTCACCAATGTGAACATGTCACCAACAACAATGATGGATCGTTACATTTAAAATTTATTAAAAAAAAATTCCCCGTGGAGGATGCGGGAATCGATCCGGCCACCTTAACAACGAATAGATCAGTGCACCTGTCGCGTGCTCACGCTACCAGGTACACTGAACCCTCCTTAACATGGAGAGGGTCCTGGTGTAGTGACTAGCGTGCCAGCTGTGTGTGCTAGCGAGCTCTGTGTTGTTAGTAAGACATCTCACACCGCTGTCCTTGTCACTGGACGTCAAGATGTACACCAATGTACAAATATCACCAACATCCTCTCGCATGACACTGGGGTCTTACGCGGCTCTGTGGTGTAATATAGCGCGCGCCTGCGGAGGTTGTGGGTTCGACTCGCCGCCTCTCGCAACGTCCTTCGCAAAATGAGGTCAGGGTCACCTGTGGTCTGGGGCGTAATGGATATCGAACTCGGCGACCAACGGAGAGACCAGNGTACTTGTGCGACTCCGACCAGGGCGTGATGTCTCCGTAGCAAGATCCTAGTATTTGTCGTCACTTGTGTAGCGTCTTAGCAAGACATTCACACAGCAAATCGAGGTCAAGCTGGTTCACCAATTGAAATTGTCACCAACAATAACGCTGGAAAATTTGATTTAAAATAATATTCGCCTGTGGAATGCGGGGATCGAACTCGCCGCCTCTCGCAAGGTCCCCTCGGAGGATTCACGTGGGGTCTGTGGCGTAATGGT
>WFAB01002360.1:0-22500 GCA_018977245.1 Lethenteron camtschaticum | reverse complement strand
TAGCCACCCGGCGCTCTGAGATGACTAAAATGACTGAGATGACTGGCTGATGCACCACCTGTGCCCCTACTGTGCCAACTTGCTGTGCTTTAGCCACCCGACGCTCTGAGATGACTGAGATGACCGAGACGACTGGCTGATGCACCACCTGTGCCCCTACTGTGCCAACTTGCTGTGCTTTAGCCACCCGACGCTCTGAGATGACGGAGATGACTGGCTGATGCACCACCTGTGCCCCTACTGTGCCAAGTTGTTGTGCTTTAGCCACCCGACGCTCTGAGATGACTGAGATGACTGAGATGACTGAGATGACTGGCTGATGCACCACCTGTGCCCCTACTGTGCCAACTTGCTGTGCTTTAGCCACCCGACGCTCTGAGATGACTGAGATGACTGAGATGACTGAGATGACTGGCTGATGCACCACCTGTGCCCCCTACTGTGCCAACTTGCTGTGCTTTAGCCACCCGACGCTCTGAGATGACTGAGATGACCGAGACGACTGGCTGATGCACCACCTGTGCCCCTACTGTGCCAACTTGCTGTGCTTTAGCCACCCGACGCTCTGAGATGACTGAGATGACTGAGATGACGAGATGACCGAGACGACTGGCTGATGCACCACCTGTGCCCCCTACTGTGCCAACTTGCTGTGCTTTAGCCACCCGGCGCTCTGAGATGACTGAGATGACTGAGATGACGGAGATGACTGGCTGATGCACCACCTGTGCCCCCTACTGTGCCAACTCGCTGTGCTTTAGCCACCCGGCGCTCTGAGATGACTGAGATGACTGAGATGACCGAGATGACCGAGATGACTGGCTGATGCACCACCTGTGCCCCCTACTGTGCCAAGTTGTTGTGCTTTAGCCACCCGACGCTCTGAGATGACTGAGATGACTGAGATGACCGAGATGACAGAGATGACTGGCTGATGCACCACCTGTGCCCCCTACTGTGCCAACTTGCTGTGCTTTAGCCACCCGGCGCTCTGAGATGACCGAGATGACAGAGATGACTGGCTGATGCACCACCTGTGCCCCCTACTGTGCCAACTTGCTGTGCTTTAGCACCCGGCGCTCTGAGATGACTGAGATGACTGAGATGACCGAGATGACCGAGACGACTGGCTGATGCACCACCTGTGCCCCCTACTGTGCCAACTTGCTGTGTTTTAGCCACCCGACGCTCTGAGATGACTGAGATGACTGAGATGACCGAGATGACCGAGACGACTGGCTGATGCACCACCTGTGCCCCTACTGTGCCAACTTGCTGTGCTTTAGCCACCCGGCGCTCTGAGATGACTGAGATGACTGAGATGACTGGCTGATGCACCACCTGTGCCCCTACTGTGCCAACTTGCTGTGCTTTAGCCACCCGACGCTCTGAGATGACTGAGATGACCGAGATGACCGAGACGACTGGCTGATGCACCACCTGTGTCCCCTACTGTGCCAACTTGCTGTGCTTTAGCCACCCGGCGCTCTGAGATGACTGAGATGACTGAGATGACCGAGATGACCGAGACGACTGGCTGATGCACCACCTGTGCCCCTACTGTGCCAACTTGCTGTGCTTTAGCCACCCGGCGCTCTGAGATGACTGAGATGACTGAGATGACTGGCTGATGCACCACCTGTGCCCCCTACTGTGCCAACTTGCTGTGCTTTAGCCACCCGGCTCTCTGAGATGACTGAGATGACTGAGATGACTGGCTGATGCACCACCTGTGCCCCCTACTGTGCCAACTTGCTGTGCTTTAGCCACCCGGCGCTCTGAGATGACTGAGATGACTGAGATGACTGGCTGATGCACCACCTGTGCCCCCTACTGTGCCAACTTGCTGTGCTTTAGCCACCGGCGCTCTGAGATGACTGAGATGACTGAGATGACCGAGATGACCGAGACGACTGGCTGATGCACCACCTGTGCCCCCTACTGTGCCAACTTGCTGTGCTTTAGCCACCGGCGCTCTGAGATGACTGAGATGACTGAGATGACCGAGATGACCGAGACGACTGGCTGATGCACCACCTGTGCCCCCTACTGTGCCAACTTGCTGTGCTTTAGCCACCCGACGCTCTGAGATGACTGAGATGACTGAGATGACCGAGATGACCGAGACGACTGGCTGATGCACCACCTGTGCCCCCTACTGTGCCAACTTGCTGTGCTTTAGCCACCCGGCGCTCTGAGATGACTGAGATGACTGAGATGACCGAGATGACTGGCTGATGCACCACCTGTGCCCCCTACTGTGCCAACTCGCTGTGCTTTAGCCACCCGGCGCTCTGAGATGACTGAGATGACTGAGATGACCGAGATGACCGAGATGACTGGCTGATGCACCACCTGTGCCCCTACTGTGCCAAGTTGTTGTGCTTTAGCCACCCGACGCTCTGAGATGACTGAGATGACTGAGATGACCGAGATGACCGAGATGACTGGCTGATGCACCACCTGTGCCCCCTACTGTGCCAACTCGCTGTGCTTTAGCCACCCGGCGCTCTGAGATGACTAAAATGACTGAGATGACTGGCTGATGCACCACCTGTGCCCCCTACTGTGCCAACTTGCTGTGCTTTAGCCACCCGACGCTCTGAGATGACTGAGATGACCGAGACGACTGGCTGATGCACCACCTGTGCCCCTACTGTGCCAACTTGCTGTGCTTTAGCCACCCGACGCTCTGAGATGACTGAGATGACTGAGATGACGGAGATGACTGGCTGATGCACCACCTGTGCCCCCTACTGTGCCAAGTTGTTGTGCTTTAGCCACCCGACGCTCTGAGATGACTGAGATGACTGAGATGACTGAGATGACTGGCTGATGCACCACCTGTGCCCCTACTGTGCCAACTTGCTGTGCTTTAGCCACCCGACGCTCTGAGATGACTGAGATGACTGAGATGACTGAGATGACTGGCTGATGCACCACCTGTGCCCCCTACTGTGCCAACTTGCTGTGCTTTAGCCACCCGACGCTCTGAGATGACTGAGATGACGAGACGACTGGCTGATGCACCACCTGTGCCCCCTACTGTGCCAACTTGCTGTGCTTTAGCCACCCGACGCTCTGAGATGACTGAGATGACTGAGATGACGAGATGACGAGACGACTGGCTGATGCACCACCTGTGCCCCCTACTGTGCCAACTTGCTGTGCTTTAGCCACCCGGCGCTCTGAGATGACTGAGATGACTGAGATGACGGAGATGACTGGCTGATGCACCACCTGTGCCCCTACTGTGCCAACTCGCTGTGCTTTAGCCACCCGGCGCTCTGAGATGACTGAGATGACGAGATGACCGAGATGACGAGATGACTGGCTGATGCACCACCTGTGCCCCTACTGTGCCAAGTTGTGTGCTTTAGCCACCCGACGCCTGAGATGACTGAGATGACTGAGATGACCGAGATGACAGAGATGACTGGCTGATGCACCACCTGTGCCCCCTACTGTGCCAACTTGCTGTGCTTTAGCCACCCGGCGCTCTGAGATGACCGAGATGACAGAGATGACTGGCTGATGCACCACCTGTGCCCCCTACTGTGCCAACTTGCTGTGCTTTAGCCACCCGGCGCTCTGAGATGACTGAGATGACTGAGATGACCGAGATGACCGAGACGACTGGCTGATGCACCACCTGTGCCCCCTACTGTGCCAACTTGCTGTGTTTTAGCCACCCGCGCTCTGAGATGACTGAGATGACTGAGATGACCGAGATGACCGAGACGACTGGCTGATGCACCACCTGTGCCCCCTACTGTGCCAACTTGCTGTGCTTTAGCCACCCGGCGCTCTGAGATGACTGAGATGACTGAGATGACTGGCTGATGCACCACCTGTGCCCCCTACTGTGCCAACTTGCTGTGCTTTAGCCACCCGCGCTCTGAGATGACTGAGATGACCGAGATGACCGAGACGACTGGCTGATGCACCACCTGTGCCCCTACTGTGCCAACTTGCTGTGCTTTAGCCACCCGGCGCTCTGAGATGACTGAGATGACTGAGATGACTGGCTGATGCACCACCTGTGCCCCTACTGTGCCAACTGCTGTGCTTTAGCCACCCGGCGCTCACACGCACGCAGATATACACAAACAGATACGGCATTAAAAGAAGCACCCCAACATTGTATTACAATACAGAGGGATGAGGCCATTTGTATCTTTTCTTAGGGAGTTGCAGGTGGCAGCGGCTGGAGTGTCACCCGTTTGCCCACACCTCGATGGAGCAAAGCGCCGCTCGCCATCATGAAAGAACTCCCTCCGTGGATTACGGACTGGATGAGGTGAGCCATTCCTCACTTGGCGTCCACTCGTGAATCCTAGTGGGCTTCCTTGAATGCAGCGGTTCTTTACCGTCACCGCAGCCTTGCGCCCCTGTGGTTTGAAATTCGTAATTTTTGTCTCGTGTCAATAAACACATAGGGGTTCAATCTTAATTTTGGAGCTTTCGTGACTGCGGGAATTATTCTTTGGTTCTTTCGGTAAAGTCACGTCTAGAGATAAAATAATAATAAAATAATAATAAAACATAATAAAATAATAATGTAATAATATAATATCACTTCCCTTCTACGTGACTTTACGAAAGAACCAAGAAGATGAATCCCTGCAGTCACGAAAGCTTTAATCGAAAAATAAAATATTAAATTAAATAATAGCATATTTCGACGTTTTGATTGCAACACAAGCAACCATCATCATCGGGCATAAAAGAAATAGCAACAAAAATCTAACTAGAAAACTATAGACAGACATACAAGCAGACAGACATCCTCTCTCTCTGTGTGTCCTTGTGATGTCTGTCTGCTTGTGTGTCTGTCTATAGTTTTCTAGTTAGATTTTTGTTGCTATTTCTTTTATGCCGATGATGATGATTGCTTGTGTTGCAATCGAAACGTTGTAATATGC
Organism: Lethenteron camtschaticum; assembly: GCA_018977245.1. Lineage (NCBI taxonomy): Eukaryota > Metazoa > Chordata > Hyperoartia > Petromyzontiformes > Petromyzontidae > Lethenteron > Lethenteron camtschaticum. The sequence goes on along the minus strand of WFAB01002360.1, from coordinate 17,575 downwards.
TATTATTTAATTCATTACTTTATCTTTAGACGTGACTTTACCGAAAGAACCAAAGAATAAAACACATAGGGGTTGATGAAACAAAGTGCTTCGATGATTTAACCTTCTACAAACATCCGGCCACGTCTTGGCAAGAAAGATAATCTCGTATCCCCCAGGGGGCGCATCTACCCCAGGCGAAGAATGACCACTGGTACTAACAGGGAGGGTTTTCCGCCTTTTTATCTGCCAACAAAACTGACACCTTTTGCAAGGAATCATGTCTACATTAAACACAATACTTGCAGTCAAATGCAAACAAAAAACAATACTCTGATATTCTTAGGTTTTTTCGGTAAAGTCACCTGTGCCCCCTATGGAGTGGTAGCTCTTGCAATCTCTCATTTACTTGATACGGCTGTCGTAGCTGTGACGGTTCCACCTGAAGACGGAGACTTGTGTTGCCTCCGAAACGTCGTGATTTTTATTTTATTTTACTTTTTAATGTTTTTTACCTACACGGTGACTTTACCGAAAAAACCTAAGAATATGAATCATTGCAGTCACGAAAGCTTCAAATCTAGAATTAATACTCTGATAATTTATGCATTGTCCTTGAAAATGATTGGTCTACACCAGAGACAGCTTTCTTTAGAGCCTAGTCTTTATACGGTGTTCGACCAGTTCAAAGACAATGCACTATCAGAGTAATGAGAGCTCGGGGTGAGCAGCTTTATCTTTACTCTGATGGTGCGTTGTCTTTGAACTGTGTAACGCCTTTTGGTGTCATCTGGTCGAACACCGTATGAGACTAGGCTCCAAAGAAAGCTGTCTCTGGTGTGGACCAATCAGTTTCAAAGACAACGCATACATTATCAGAGTGTTGTTTTTGTTTGCATTTGACTGCAAGTATTGTGGTTAATGTAGACATGATTCCTTGCAGTTTTGTTGCCAGAAAAAATGGGAAAACCCTATGAGTATATGTTGGTACTGGCAAAGGAGGTCCCATGATGTAGCTGCTCTACCCNGAGCTCTCATTACTCTGATGGTGTTTGTTGTCTTGAACTGTGTAACGCCTTCTGGCGTCATCTGGTCGAACACCGTATGAGACTAGGCTCTAAAGAAAGCTGCCTCTGGTGTGGACCAATCATTTGCAAGGACAATGCATACATTATCAGAGTGTTGTGNTTTTTGTTTGCATTTGACTGCAAGTATTGTGGTTAATGTTTTTTACTGTACATTTTACCGTGCAATACAGTATTGTAATTAATACGTACACACAGTATATAGTTTATACAGTACGGTATTGTAAATTGCTCTGTGTTGCTAAATTATCACCGTTCTTTAAGACTCCTGGGTAGGCTATAGGCCATCTTCGACTTACGAAATTTTCGACTTACATNGGGTCATCGTAACGCATCTCCGTCGTAAGTCGGGGACTGCCTGTACACACCGTTGTTATCATATCACGTGGAAAATCGCATGAGCTGCGAGCGTTCCATTCGCAAGGGTGTCCCAGGGTGACACCAAGTAAGTTCGAATAGGCGGATTTACTTGAGATCGGTGTGAACTGGATCGTGACTTAAAGCTTTCGTGACTTCAGGAATCCATATTCTTGGGTCTTTCGGTGAAGTCGGGTAGATAGAAAATACAATAAAAAAAATAATCAATTGAAAATTATTAAAGCAAAAAACCACGACGTTTCGATCGCAACGCATTAACATAATTTATGAATGTGTTCAGTTAGAAAATAACAATAAGTATAACCCGTAAAAACAAAGTGTTTCACTCTAAATCCTTTATATGCGTGGCGGCTAGAGTCCTCTCGTCCTCTGGCTTGAGATGGCTGCCACCTATGGGTCAGATGATTGCATGCCACCATTAAGCAATTGGTAATTAAATATTTAATTTTTTTCCCTAAACAGTGTAAATTTTGGAAAAAAAATTCACGAACATTAATTGTCACGCACAACGAGTCTGTGTGCAAAATGTCAGCTCGATTGGATCACGGGAAGTGGGTTAAAAACGACCGAAAGATTTGCACGGTCGTTAGCAAGCAAGCAAGCGAACTTAATATAAAGGATTTAAAAAANCGACGACGTTTTGACCGCAAGGCAAACGTCGCTTCCTGTCGACTTGAGCTCGATTGGCGGTGACGAGGCTGCGCTGTCTTCACAGGCGTCACAACAGACGAGGGTGCCTACACAGACGGCCCAAGAAGCACGCGACATGGGTACGTACGCAAGGGTCTGTGGGCGCTGTGCGATCACACTCGTGGCTACTCGTGGCGGGCTAGACCTGGCCACGCGATACGGCGTCGTCATACGGACGTCCCGTAACCCGCTGAAATGTGCGTACGTTTATTTGCGTGTAGTTTTTCTTATTTGCAGATGTTTTTATTTCCTCGTGACCTTTCCCCCGTATTCACAATCAACGTGTTTGGGTTTAGATCGCCGCGTTATTTATAAATGTGTCATAACCCTCCACCACCCGACACGGCCAATCGGTAAAAAAGTGTCACGTTGACAAAAGACAAATTAGTTCGCTGCTTTAGCCCCACACCGGTGTGTGTTGAAGCGTGAAACCACAACGTTTACTATTTGAGTAGCGCTGTGACGTTTCGCTGGTAATTGCATCCAGCAGCATCATCGGGCAATTCGCAGAATGTTGAGCAGCAGCAGCAGCAGGGTGACGTCATCGCTAACTAGTGATGACGTCACCCTGCTGCTTATATAGAGCAGCAGCAGCAGGGTGACGTCATCGTAACTAGTGATGACGTCACCCTGCTGCTTACATAGAGCAGCAGCAGCAGCAGGGTGACGTCATCGCTAACTAGTGATGACGTCACCCTGCTGCTTATATAGAGCAGCAGCAGCAGGGTGACGTCATCGCTAACTAGTGATGACGTCACCCTGCTGCTTGTATAGAGCAGCAGCAGCAGGGTGACGTCATCGTAACTAGTGATGACGTCACCCTGCTGCTTACATAGAGCAGCAGCAGCAGGGTGACGTCATCGTTAACTAGTGATGACGTCACCCTGCTGCTTATATAGAGCAGCAGCAGCAGGGTGACGTCATCGTTAACTAGTGATGACGTCACCCTGCTGCTTGTATANTGCATCAGCATCAGNTGCAACGANGTGACGGTGTTATTATTATATACTGATTACTTTGCCCCGTATCTTATGCCGAGCAGTGGCGACAGGTTCGCGTCAACACCAACTGTTCNGTGATGACGTAAATANGCGNGCGTCGTTAAACCGCCACCGCTACAGCCNAGCGGGGTGACGTAGTGACCAACTCGTTACTAGTTCAGCGCACTGGTTTNGTTGGAGAGTCAGCTCACACATTTACAATTCGAGTAGCTGTGATCGCCGGTAACCCTAACCCTGCTCAATACAGCCGAGTGGAAGGTTTGCCACGTAGTGAAAGCGNACAACTCGTTACTAGTTCAGCGCACTGGTGTGTTGGACAGTGAGCTCACAACATTACAATTCGAGTAGCTGTGCGTTCGCCGGTAACCCTACCACCGCCCAATACAGCCGAGCGGAAGGTTTGCCACGTAGTGAAAGCGCGTCGTTATTCGTAGTGTGTCGGAGAGTCGCTCAAACTTTACAATTCGAACAGCTGTGACGTTTCGCCGGTAATCACTAACCATAACGACAGCGAGTGGGAAGGTTTGCCACGTAGTGAAAGCGNACCAACTCGTTACTAGTTCAGCGCACTGGTGTGTGGACAGTGAGCTCACAACATTACAATTCGAGTAGCTGTCGTTTCGCCGGTAACCCTCCACCGCCCATACAGCCGAGCGGGAAGGTTTGCCACGTAGTGAAAGCGCGCCAACTCGTTACTAGTTCGGCGCACTGTGTGTCGGAGAGTCAGCTCACAACATTTACAATTCGAACAGCTGTGACGTTTCGCCGGTAACCATAACCCGCCCAATACAGCCGAGTGGGAAGGTTTGCCACGTAGTGAAAGCGCCAACTCGTTACTAGTTCAGCGCACTGGTGTGTTGGACAGTCAGCTCACAACATTACAATTCGAGTAGCTGTGACGTTTCGCCGGTAATCACAACACCCGGCACCATCAGGCGACAGCCGCAGAGTCGTGGAGAAATCCTCCTCGTGTTTCGGTCTTAAATAGAGGGGATCAGTGTGACATCGTCACTTGTGTGGGCCAATCCGGTGCGAAGACCAGAGGTGGGGAGGGTTAATGCGTGTAGTGTTGTAAGGACGGACTTCTGGACTTCTTTATGGCACACACTGTTTATTATTAACACACAGCCCCTATCGCACTAAGGGGGTATACGGTCCCCTCACCCGTTACCCTCAGAAGGTACAAGCCTCCGGACCTTGCAGGCTGTCTAATCTCCCTGCTCTCCCAGCGTCCTCTGGCTGGACCTAGGGCAGCGGTCGGGAACCTATGGCCGCGAGCCACACATGGCTCTTCCGGTGACGGCATATGGCTCCCAGACAATTTTGAGTTGAAAAAAATAAAAAAATAAAAATAAAATCAGTTTGGAACTGATTTTAAAATACTTGTGACATGCTTAATAATACGTGTCATTTTAAAGTAACAGAAATTAGTTTTGAAGATAAAATTTCTCGGGTCACGGGTCCCGTGACCAGAAGTCACATTGAAAGTAAGACGTATTTAATTTATTACACGTTAAAAATTACACTATATGGCTCTCAATGAAATATATTTAGAAATATTTGGCTTTTATGGCTCTCCCAGTCAAAAAGGTTCACGACCCCTGACCTAGGGGATCTCTCCCCGACCGCTGGTGACTCTGAGCCCGAGCCCTGACGAGGGCTGGAGGGCTTGGTCCAGGGTCCTAGACGTCTTCGGCCGACTTGGGTCTTCGTGTAGCAGAACTCCTCCAGAGCTCTCAGCGCTCCGGCTTTTGTTCGTGGCCGGGTTGTCCAATCCCCGGCCACCTTGTGGGACCCTCCGATTGGTCCTTCCCAATCTGGCGTTTGGATCCTACCTCACCCCATTGACCCTGACCGTTTGATTGAGCGGGAAACCTTGTTTACGATCAGCTCTCACAGTTTGCGAACGGCGAGTAGTTACCACCACTACACGTGCATCTACATCAGAATGGATATCCGTTACCGGTTGGATTACTAATAGGGTAAGCGACAGACATGGTCGCGAAAGCCTACGGGTTAAACAAAGTAGCTTTTATTCTTAGGTTGTTTCGGTAAAGTCACCGTGTAGGTAAAACATTAAAATTAATAAGAGTAAAATAAAAATCACGACGGCACACTTTTTATTAATACGGTAAGGTGAGGCTTAAGAGGCTGAGCCTTTGTTATGGAGAGGTACGGTTTGTGACTAAGCCTGGCCTACGTAACAATAGTGTGAAAAAGAAACAACTAAACATGGTAAAACAAGCCTGGCTGTCTATCAATAACCTGTAATAGTTGTCTGTCAAGTAAGATGGTCAAATAAGTGTAGTTAATCTTTTTGCATGGTTAATCACATCTTTCCAATGGCTACTCAGTTTGTAACCATCATCACGGTTGAAATTATGTCTATGTTTGTATATTTGTATGGCTTCGTGTACAAACCTTTGATGGTAGCCAGGAGGTTTGCAGAGAACCTTGGTCTCGGAAAAGACAATTTCATGAGAGCCCACCGAGTTGTAGCAATGATCGGCAACGGCCGAAGAATCAGTTCTGCCGTGTTTCAGATCTGACTTGTGCTCGTAACGTTTGTGTCTTTAAGAAGAAGAAGTAGAAGATGAAGATGAAGCAATGGACACAGGCCACATGGAGCCCGAGACCGGCACCGCCAACCCCTGTGGATGAATCAGTACCGCAAACTATGGGAACCTCATTTGCCAGTAAAATATAATTGTTTTTTTACCCTTCTATCTGGCAACAAAACTGACACCTTTTTACAAGGAGTCATGCTTGCATAGACGCAATACCTGCAGTCGTAATGCAAACAAAAGAACATAACTCTGATAATGTATGCACTGTCCTTGAAGTTGATTGGTCCACACCCGAGACAGCTTTCCTTAGAGCCTAGTCTCACATGGTCCTTGAAGTTGATTGGTCCACACCCGAGACAGCTTTCCTTAGAGCCTAGTCTCACATGGTCCTTGAAGTTGATTGGTCCACACCCGAGACAGCTTTCCTTAGAGCCTAGTCTCACATGGTTGGACCAGATGACGCCAAAAAGCGCACAACTCAAAGACAACGCACCATCAGAGTATGAGAGCTCGGGGCAAGCATCTACACTATGGGAACCTCATTTGCCAGTAAAAATATGAAAATTGTTTTTTACCCTTCTATCTGGCAACAAAACTGACACCTTTTTACAAGGAGTCATGTTTGCATAGACCACAATACCTGCGGTCGTAATGCAAACAAAAAACACAACTCTGATAATGTGCACTGTCCTTGAAGTTGATCGGTCCACACCCGAGACAGCTTTCCTTAGAGCCTAGTCTCACATGGGTTGGACCAGATGACGCCAAAAGGCGCACAATCAAAGACAATGCACCATCAGAGTATGAGAGCTCGGGCAAGCATCTACACTATGGGACCTCATTTGCCAGTAAAAATATGATAATTGTTTTTACCCTTCTATCTGGCAACAAAACTGACACCTTTTTTCAAGGAGTCATGCTTGCATAGACCACAATACCTGCAGTCATAATACAAACAAAAGACATAACTCTGATAATGTGCACTATCCTTGAAGTTGATAGGTCCAATTANCACCCAAGACAGCCTCCCGTCGAGCCAAGTCCCATATGGGAGGGTNACCATAGGACCCCAATTGGCTTCCCTGTTGTCTGGGTTATCGTTATTATTTTATTCACAATCAACGTGTTTGGGTTTAGATCGCCGCGTTATATAAATGTGTCGTAACCCTCCCAGACANGAATCGTAAAAAAGCACTTGACAAAAGACAAATAGTTCACTGCTTTAGCCCACACCGGTGTGTGTTGAAGCGTGAAACCACAACATTTACAATTTGAGTAGCGCTGTGACGTTTCGCTGGTAATTGCATCCAGCATCATCATCGCGCAATTCGCCAGAATGTTGAGGGGCTTTGCTGTGTCTCGTTCTTATATAGAGCAGCAGCAGCAGCANGGTGACGTCCTCATTAACTCATTACAGCGCGGAGAGAGGATGATGATGGGCTTAGTCGGCAATCCAATCAGCGGTTGAATTCGTGACCTTTCAATTGCGGGCCGCAGACTGGCCCACCCCTCGGTCCTCGTTTCAAAATAGCCTCGAATGAAATCGAAGACTGTCAAATGACCTCCCGCTCGCTCGCCGCTGCTGTGGTACACCTCGTGCCACACAGGGACAGCTGCCAGTGGGGTGCCCCCTTGGCCAGACTGCCGACGGCAGTGACGAGATGCAATGAGTGGCGCTTGAAGCTACTCAGGAGTCGGTGTAGCAAGGGGGCCCTACGCACTCAAATCCTCCCTCGTCGTTACATTCTTGGAGCGTCGCTACGAGCCGATTTGCCCGCGGGTGTTTGGCGAGGGGTCCTTTGGGTGCGAAGAATTAACGGCGGAGAAATCTTGAGTTCGAAATCGAGCGAGGCGAGACGTTTAACGACCGCAACATCTTCTTGGTTTTTTCGGTAAAGTCACCACGTAGAAGGGAAGTAATAAAATAATAAAATAAANCACAATAAAATAATTCTCACGACGTTTCGGCCACAACGCAAGCAGCCGTCCTCAGGTGAAGAATGAAACACTGCCAAGCTTGGAGCTTATATATAAGCTTGATATGCACATTCTTTTTTGTTAAGGCGCTCTTCTTCCACCTCCAACCCAGCTTATATATAAGCCCAAGCTTGGCAGTGTCTCATTCTTCACCTGAGGACGGCTGCTTGCGTTGTGGCCGAAACGTCGTGAGAATTGTATTTTATTATGTTTTATTTTTATTATTTTATTACTTCCCTTCTACGTGATGACTTTACCGAAAGAACCAAGAAGATGAATCCCTGCAGTCACGAAAGCTTTACATCGAAATTTGACCGTAACACGCCGAGACAAGATTACGAGCGATCACCGATGGGCACATCTGACGCGCTAAACGGTAGATGGCATGTGTGTCACGGTGTTTGCTTGTGTTGTTTATCGCGATGTGTCTATTTGTTTATATATTCAGGAATCAATTGGATGTCCCAGTCATCTGCTTCCACCAGAGGAAAATATCTTCTTTCAAGCCACGCCTTCCACATCTGCGCCACGAGGAGATGGCACATTAGCACAGGAATACCACACAGCAGCACAAGCAGATGGCGTAGCAGAAGGAGATGATGTAGCAGGAGATGATGTAGCAGGAGGAGATGTAGCAGGAGGAGATGTAGCAGGAGGAGATGATATAACAGAAGATGATGACATAACAGAAGATGATTATATAACAGAAGATGATTATATAACAGAAGATGATTATATAACAGAAGATGATTATATAACAGAAGATGATGACATAACAGAAGGAGATGATGTAGCAGAAGGAGATGATGTAGCACAGGAATACCACACAGCAGCACAAGCAGATGGTGTAGCAGCAGATGGTGTAGCAGAAGATGGTGTAGCAGGAGGAGATGGTGTAGCAGGAGATGGTGTAGCACAGGAAGATGGTGCAGCACAAGCAGATGGTGTAGCAGGAGATGGTGTAGCAGGAGAGATGATGTAGCAGGAGATGGTGTAGCACAGGAGATGGTGTAGCAGGAGATGGTGTAGCAGGAGGCGATGATGTAGCAGAGATGGTGTAGCAGAGATGACATAACAGAAGGAGATGACATAATAGCAGGAGATGGTGTAGCAGGAGATGGTGTAGCAGAAGATTGTGCAGCAGAAGAAGATTACATAACAGAAGGAGATGACATAACAGAAGGAGATGATGTAGCAGAGAAGATGGTGCAGCACAAGGAGATTGTGCAGCAGAAGAAGATTACATAACAGAAGGAGATGACATAACAGCAGGAGATGATGTAGCAGGAGATGGTGTAGCACAAGAAGATTGTGCAGCAGAAGAAGATGACATAACAGAAGGAGATGACATAACAGCAGGAGATGATGTAGCAGGAGATGGTGTAGCACAAGAAGATTGTGCAGCAGAAGATGACATAACAGCAGGAGATGACATAACAGCAGGAGATGATGTAGCAGGAGATGGTGTAGCACAAGGAGATTGTGCAGCAGAAGGCGATGACATAGCACAAGGAGATGATGTAGCAGGAGATGGTGTAGCAGGAGATGGTGTAGCAGGAGATGGTGTAGCACAAGGAGATGNTGTNGCAGGAGAAGGAGATGGTGTAGCACAAGAAGATGACATAACAGAAGGAGATGACATAGCAGCAGGAGATGATGTAGCAGGAGATGGTGTAGCACAAGAAGATTGTGCAGCAGAAGGAGATGATGCAGCACAAGGAGATGACATAACAGAAGGAGATGACATAACAGCAGGAGATGACGCAGCACAAGAAGAGTACATGGCAGCGCATGACGACTACATGATGTCCCAAGGTAACCCATTTCCCAACAATCAACAGCTCGCGATGTGATATTGATAACCGGTGTGGTGGTGTGGATAGGCGCGTGGCCTGTAATCCATCACCGTGGTGGCAACGCGGGTTGCTGGATCGCCGCAGAAATGTTGCGCGCGGGTGTCGAATAGGTGCCATGGCGTAGTTCGAGACAGACCGGTGCCTCGCGAACTTTCCTCATTCCACACGGCAACACGTTCAAGCTCGCTCGGCCCTCAGCGGTGAGCACGTGGAACCGACTAGAAGCTTTCGCGACTGCAAGGATCCATACTCTTAGTTCTTTCGGTAAAGTCACCGCGTAGGTAAAAAAATGAAATTGAAATTAATAAAAAANTCACGACGTTTCGGAGGCAACGCAAGCTTGCGTTGCCTCCAAAACGTCGTGATTTTTATTTTTTAATTTCATTTTTTACCTACGCGGTGACTTTACCGAAAGAACTAAGAGCACGTGGAACCGACTAGAAGCTTTCGCGACTGCAAGGATTCATACTCTTAGTTCTTTCGGTAAAGTCACCGCGTAGGTAAAAAAATGAAATTGAAATTAATAAAAAAATCAATTTTAATTTCATTTTTTACCTACGTGACTTTACCGAAAGAACTAAGAGCACGTGGAAGCGACTTGAAGCTTTCGCGACTGCAAGGATTCATACTCTTAGTTCTTTCGGTAAAGTCACCGCGTAGGTAAAAAAAAATTAAATTAAAATTAATAAAANTCACGACGTTTCGGAGGCAACGCAAGCTTCCGTCTCCGAAACGTCGTGATTTTTATTTTTTATTTTAATTTCATTTTTTTATCTACGTGACTTTACCGAAAGAACTAAGAGCACGTGGAAGCGACTTGCGCACGAGCGGCCGAGGGAGTTGAGAGGAACCCGGGGGGTGGTGGGACTGACGGCCGTGCACCGCACTTTGCCGTGACCAACGGAGAGTGGCGGTGGGAGTAGTGGGGGCTGGTGGGGAGGGTGGGCTGGGTGGGGGNTGGGAGGGGTGGGNCTGGGTGGGGAGGGTGGGTCTGAGTGGGAGGTGGGAGTAGCGGGGGGCTGGGTTGGCCACTGAACGGCACGGAGGGTTCGTCTGGCCTTAGCTTGTGGAGGGCGAGGGTCTTTGCTTTCCTATAAAACTGGTAGGAACCTCCTGGTTACAGCAGCCCACAGGGGATTGTTGTGTCCGTCGTCCGTCCGTCGTGCATCCAAAAATGGGAGGGGTGGGCTGGGTGGAGAGGGAGGGTGGGAGGGTGGGCTGGGTGGGGAGGGTGGGTCTGGGTGGGGGTAGGAGGAGTGGGGCTGGGTGGGAGGGTGGGAGGGTGGGAGGGAGGGTGGGNAGGGGCTGGGTGGGNAGGGTTGGGTGGGGAGGGCTGGGTGGGGGGGCTGAGAGGGNTGGGGCTGGGTGGGGAGGGTGGGAGGGTGGGTGGGGTGGGAGGTTGGGCTGGGTGGGGAGGGTGGGTCTGGGTGGGGNTAGGAGGAGTGGGGCTGGGTGGGGAGGGGCTGGGAGGGAGGGTGGGGAGGGGCGGGTGGGAGGGGTGGGTGGGGAGGGTGTGGAGGGGCTGGGTGGGAGGNTGGGGCTGGGGGGNAGGGGCTGGTACCCGTGAGGTACGGGTTTTGATTCCTTACCCGTACCCGGGCACAGGGNCGCAAATACCCGTACCCGGTCGTACCCGTACCCTACCGTACCCGACCGGGTAGGGTACGGGTACCGATTGCGACCTGGGATGAAGCACGTTGCAGGCGCGGGTGGGTTGATTCTAGGAACTTGAATTGGGAAGAGACAAGACTTGGGTAGTGAACGGTGATCACCAGTGACTGGCCTCCCGTAGGGCACGGGTCGCNAACGGTTACCGTACCCGGTCGGGTAGGGTAGCCGGTACGGGTAGGGTACGGGTATCGGTAGGGTACGGGTATCGGGTACCCGGTTGCGACCTCTGCCACCGACCCTTGCTACCTCCAGTGCTGCATTGCAGGCGTGCGCGCAGCCACCAACACCGCCCAGATAACGGGCGGATACGTCCCGGTGTCACTCAACGTCGTGTACGGCACAGCAATTAATTTGCGCGTATTTCTTTGGCAGAGCGAATATCCGGAAGAGGAGAACTGCTCGCCCCGACATCATCTGACGATGAGGAAACCTCGCGAGAGGACGCCGTCGATGGCTTCCCGCCAGACTCGCCGGGCTTCTCGTACCCAGGCTCGCCCATGTCCGTCGCAACAAACCTGGCGCAGGTGACGTGAGCCTACGCGCCGCGTGAGCGCCGCACGCACGCACAGATGAGTAACACGGACTCATCTTCTTGTTCTTTCGGTAAAGTCACGTAGAAGGGAAATAATGAAATGATAAAAATAAAACATGATAAAATACAATTCTCACGACGTTTCGGCCACAACGCAAGCAGCCGTCCTCAGGTGAAGAACAGGTCTGTCGGAAAGACGCGTCNAGACACTGTCTTTCCGACAGACCTGTTCATTCAGACGCTGTCTTTCCGACAGACCTGTTCATTCAGACGCTGTCTTTCCGACAGACCTGTTCATTCAGACGCTGTCTTCCGACCTGCAGACGCTGTCTTTCCGACAGACCTGTCTGTGACAGACCTGTTTATTCAGACGCTGTCTTTCCGACAGGCCTGTTCATTCAGACGCTGTCTTTCCGACAGACCTGTTCGTTCAGACGCTGTCTTTCCGACAGACCTGTTCGTTCAGACGCTGTCTTTCCGACAGACCTGTTCATTCAGACGCTGTCTTTCCGACAGGCCTGTTCATTCAGACGCTGTCTTTCCGACAGACCTGTTCATTCAGACGCTGTCTTCCGACAGACCTGTTCATTCAGACGCTGTCTTTCCGACAGTTCATTCAGACGCTGTCTTTCCGACAGACCTGTTCATTCAGACGCTGTCTTTCCGACAGACTGTTCATTCAGACGCTGTCTTTCCGACAGACCTGTTCGTTCAGACGCTGTCTTTCCGACAGACCTGTGTTCAGACGCTGTCTTTCCGACAGACCTGTTTGTTCAGACGCTGTCTTCCGACAGACCTGTTCATTCAGACGCTGTCTTTCCGACAGACCTGTTCATTCAGACGCTGTCTTCCGACACACCTGTTCATTCAGACGCTGTCTTTCCGACAGACCTGTTCGTTCAGACGCTGTCTTTCGACAGACCTGTTCGTTCAGACGCTGTCTTTCCGACAGACCTGTTCGTTCAGACGCTGTTTTCCGACAGACCTGTTCGTTCAGACGCTGTCTTTCCGACAACCTGTTCGTTCAGACGCTGTCTTTCCGACAGACCCATTCAGACGCTGTCTTTCCGACAGACCTGTTCATTCAGACGCTGTCTTTCCGACAGACCTGTTCATTCAGACGCTGTCTTTCCGACAGACCTGTTCATTCAGACGCTGTCTTTCCGACAGACCTGTTCTTCAGACGCTGTCTTTCCGACAGACCTGTCATTCGACCTGTCTTTCCGACAACCTGTTCATTCAGACGCTGTCTTTCCGACAGACCTGTTCATTCAGACGCTGTCTTTCCGACAGACCTGTTCATTCAGACGCTGTCTTTCCGACAGACCTGTTCATTCAGACGCTGTCTTTCCGACAGACCTGTTCATTCAGACGCTGTCTTTCCGACAGACCTGTTCATTCAGACGCTGTCTTTCCGACAGACCTGTTCATTCAGACGCTGTCTTTCCGACAGACCTGTTCATTCAGACGCTGTCTTTCCGACAGACCTGTCATTCAGACGCTGTCTTTCCGACAGACCTGTTCATTCAGACGCTGTCTTTCCGACAGACCTGTTCATTCAGACGCTGTCTTTCGACAGACCTGTTCATTCAGACGCTGTCTTTCCGACAGACCTGTTCATTCAGACGCTGTCTTTCCGACAGACCTGTTCATTCAGACGCTGTCTTTCCGACAGACCTGTTCATTCAGACGCTGTCTTTCCGACAGACCTGTTCATTCAGACGCTGTCTTTCCGACAGACCTGTTCAAGACGCTGTCTTTCCGACAGACCTGTTCATTCAGACGCTTCTTTCCGACAGACCTGTTCATTCAGACGCTGTCTTTCCGACAGACCTGTTCATTCAGACGCTGTCTTCCGACAGACCTGTTCATTCAGACGCTGTCTTTCCGACAGACCTGTTCATTCGACGCTGTCTTTCCGACAGACCTGTTCATTCAGACGCTGTCTTTCCGACAGGACGTTTCATTCAGACGCTGTCTTTCCGACAGACCTGTCATTCAGACGCGTCTTTCCGACAGACCTGTCATTCAGACGCGTCTTTCCGACAGACCTGTTAAAGACGCGTCTTTCNGACNGACCTGTCATTCAGACGCTTCTTTCCGACAGACCTGTCATTCAGACGCGTCTTTCCGACAGACCTGTCATTCAGACGCGTCTTTCCGACAGACCTGTCATTCAGACGCGTCTTTCCGACAGACCTGTCATTCAGACGCCGTCTTTCCGACAGACCTGTCATTCAGACGCCGTCTTTCCGACAGACCTGTCGTTCAGACGCGTCTTTCCGACAGACCTGTCGTTCAGACGCGTCTTTCCGACAGACCTGTTCATTCAGACGCGTCTTTCCGACAGACCTGTCATTCAGACGCCGTCTGACAGAACAGAGCTGTCTTCCGACAGACCTGTTGTTCAGACGCTGTCTTTCCGACAGACCTGTTCTTCACCTGAGACGGCTGCTTGCGTTGTGGCCGAAACGTCGTGAGAATTTTTTATTGTTTTATTTTATTTTATTATTTCCCTTCTACGTGACTTTACCGAAAGAACCAAGAAGACGAACCCCAGTCACGAAAGCTTTAAATCGGAACACGGACTAGCTGGCGGCGTCACGTGCCCGCGTGGTGTGTTCGCGTGTGGAATGACGACGCGAGACTTTTGCGTTCCCAGGACGATGGATACGACTTGGAGGCCGAGCAGCAGCAGCAGGAAAATTTCGAGTTGACATTTTTCGGCGCGCCCGTAAGTTGTTTTGTATTCAAGGCAAACGTGTTTTCGCCGCACGACAATACTGCTGAAAGTGATCGGATTATCAAGACAATTTGAATGGCGTATGTCTCGGGGTTACTGACAAATTAGTCCGTGTTTTGCAAAAGAAAAGATTGCTAAGGTAGGCAAAATTCTAAAACTAGTGTCTCGTACTGAAGATGAATTACTGAAGTTATCAACAGAAGTTGTCACGTAAATAGAAAACAAAATTTTAAAATAAATTAAAATAAAATATAAGATAAACGTCGTCGGTTTTTTGCTTTTATTATTTTCTATTTATTTGTATTTTATTTTATTATTTTTATTTCATCTTATTGTTTTCACTTTTGATGTTTTTCTTTTCTATTTACGTGACTTTATCGAACGAACCAAGAATAAGAAGGTGTATATCGGATCAATTGCATATGCGGTAAATGCTGTATTGGACAGACGGGACATCAGCGTAAGACTAAAAATCACAATGCAACGGCTCACCAAGATCTAATGGGTTTTTTTTAGACGCTCAGGATGCATTCATCAAATTGACTTTCAACAATCAAATATGTTAAAGGTGCAGCCCCTGCAAGTTCCTCGCTCATGCCATTGGTGATTAACATACCTGTCAACCCCTTATCAGTGCCGGCCTTATTACAATTTTATGCAGACCTCACTGGTCACCCCGTGACGTTACAAATCTTTGTTATGGAGAGGTACGGTATGTGACTAAGCCTGGCCTACGTAACAATAGTGTGAAAAAAGAAACAGCTAAACATGGTAAAACAAGCAACTGGCTGTCTATCAATAACCTGTAATAGTAGTCTGTCAAATAAGATGGTCCAAATAAGTGTAGTTACATCTTTTTTGCGTGGTTAATCACATCTTTCCAATGATTACTCAGTTTGTAAGCATCATCACGTAAGCGTAGAATAGCGAACACTGCGCGTTGCAGGTTCATACATATTATTGTCTAAATTGAAAGCTCATTTCGTTAGAACTGCTTTTTGTATTCTTAGGTTTTTCGGTAAAGTCACCGTGTAGGTAAAACATCAAAATTAATAAAAATAAAATAAAATAAAATTCACGACGTTTCGGGACTTGTGTTGCCTCCGAAACGTCGTGATTTTTATTTTATTTTATTTATTTTATTTTTATTAATTTTAATATTTTACCTACGTGACTTTACCGAAAAAACCTAAGAATATGAATCCTTGCAGTCACGAAAGCTTCAAATCTAGAATTACTGCTTTTTGTGTTCAGTTTGTTCCCTGCCCCCCTCCCCCCGCACCTCCGATTGTCTACGTACGGTGAGAAAAAACTTCAAGGGGCATGAGAATGAGAATCTTGAGACACAGCGGCGGTGAATGTAACACTCGGCTCCAACGTGTCTTATAACAATGATACGTGGCAGCTAAAAATGAAATGTCACGTGTCTCTTGCTTCACAGATTCCGTTGGAGGCAGTCGCTGGAGAAACCGCCGCTGAGATGTTTAAAGCCGGTACGGCACTTACACAACCACCTACACTCGTGTGCGTGCGTGTGTGTGTTCTTGACTTTGGTGAATATTTCAGCAATTCTCAATTTAAAGCTTTCGTGACTGCAGGGATTCATCTTCTTGGTTCTTTCGGTAAAGTCACGTAGAAGGGAAATAATAAAATAATAAAATAAAACATAATGAAATAATTCTCACGACGTTTCGGCCACAACGCAAGCAGCCGTCCTCAGGTGCAGAACAGGTCTGTCGGAAAGACAGCGTCATTCAGTCATTCAGACGCTGTCTTTCCGACAGACCTGCTCTTCACCTGAGGACGGCTGCTTGCGTTGTGGCCGAAACATCGTGAGAATTGTATCTTATGTTTTATTTTTATTATTTTATTATTTCCATTCTACGTGACGACTTTACCGAAAGAACCAAGAAGATTTCAGCAATTCGTTTCGGAAGTCAAATAGCTGCTCGTAACAAAATTAAAAAAAGCCTCAACGATGGCTCGGCACTAAAGTAAATAATAATTAAGTCCCGGCAAGCAGCGATTGATTCCCTTGGGGCGATGTAAACGTTCACTTGGATTGACGTCTTCTTGGTTCGTTCGGTAAAGTCACGTAGAAGGGAAGTAATAAAATAATAAAAATAAAATAATAAACTAAAATAATTCTCACGACGTTTCGGCTACAACGCAAGCAGCCGTCTTCAGGTGAAGAATGAGACACTGCCAAGCTTGGGGCTTATATATAGCTGGGTTGGAGGTGGAAGAAGAGCGCCTTAACAAAAGAACGTGCATATCAAGAGGAGTTTAGCATATTCATGGGAAATGCGTAGGAGGTGGGTGGGGGGTTTCAAAGTCATATTATGCCCGTGCATTATGCAGGATCAGCAGCACCAAGGGGGGTGCAGGGAGTAGCATTAACAAAGGGAGGGAATGTTACTAGTATGTAGAAGCAATGAACCCAGCTTATATATGAGCTCCAAGCTTGGCAGTGTCTCATTCTTCACCTGAGGACGGCTGCTTGCGTTGTAGCCGAAACGTCGTGAGAATTATTTTATTATGTTTTATTTTATTATTTTATTACTTCCCTTCTACGTGGCGACTTTACCGAAAGAACCAAGAAGATGACACGGTATTATTAAGCAATATCACAAGTATTTAAAAATCAGTTCCAAACTGATTTTTTATTTTTTTTTTCAACTCAAATTTCTGGGAGCCACATGCCGTCAGCGGAAGAGCCATGTGTATGGCTCGCGAGCCACAGCTTTCCGACCGCTGCTCTAGTGGTGTCGTGTCCTTACAACCCCGTGAACGCGACTGCATTAAGCTCAATGGACACATTGACGACACCCCCCCCCCATCCTCAACTCTCTCCACCCGCAAACCCCTTCGTGCTACCGAACGCAGGAGCGCTGACCGAAGCCGCTGGGAACGGAGGCGACCCCGAGGAGGAGGGCCAAGGGGCCAGCTTCCCCTTCAGCTGGAGCGACTTTGGGGTTCAGGGCGACGCGGGTGGAGTTCCGGGCGGAGACCCCCCATTTAAATGTTTTAGCGAGAGGCTTTGCCACGCACTTGTGTCGTTACGGTGGGCCACCAGAGTCACGTAGAATGGAAATA
>WFAB01002359.1:0-43211 GCA_018977245.1 Lethenteron camtschaticum | reverse complement strand
GTGCGCGTGTTAACCACGTGCACGCGAACGTGGATCCATGTGGAAGATGTGAACACGTGTGTGTGTGGTAGCTTGAATGTGCCTGTGAACATGTTCGCACACACACACGTGTGTGCGAACATGTGGAACATGTGAACACGCGTTTCCGTGTGCTCCTTCGCACCATCGCTACGCTCCACTGAAGACGTCCACTCCCCCTTACAGCTCGGGGTGAGTTGGGCAGCAACTGGGATATGAACCAATTAATGTATTAATCTATCACTCATTCGGTCAATCAATCAACCAATCACCGAGGCAATCAGTCAACCATTCAATCAAAGTCAACCAATCAAACCAACGAGTCAATCAACGTCAACCAACCAAGCACTGCCTTCAACAGCAGCCCACGTCTCACCCGATATGTCGCTAGACCAGACAAAGACAAAGATCCCCCGCGTAGCCTTTAACAGACACTTGGGACAAGTGCTATCAATGGCCAGCACCACGTTCGCTCGCCGTCGTGCTGATGTTTTACTCATTTAAGGCTGAGTCGACACAGGAGGAGGCGCAGGCCCGCTTCAAATGTTCGCCACTGGTATTGGTCGCGAGCGGGAATCGAACTCGGGTCGCCGTCGGGACCGATCTCCTCCCCTGCACCCGAGCGGATGCGGGAGCCGGAGTCAGTGGCAGGGGCCGAGCGGGACCCACCCATTGGGAGGGGCCCTGCAGGGGCCCTGCGCTCCCCTTCACCCGGGCCCCCACTTCCCCAGGCATCCTCACACACCCCTCAACCCCCCCCCCCCGCAAGGCTGTCCCAGACCCCCACCCCGGAGAGATACAGACGCGGAACGGGACAAGTCCGACATAAGGCACGCAACGCGCATAGCGGCATGCGGCCAATGCAAGCTACCCCCTCTCCTCCCCGCCCCTCCCCTCATTACCCCCTCTCCTCCCCACTACCCACCTCTCCTCCCCGCCCCTCCCCACTACCCCTCCCCCCCGCATTCCCCCGCCCTTCCTCCCCTCCCCTTCCCACTCTCCCCGCTCTTCACCCTAACCCTGACCCGAGTCTGACCCTAATCCTATCACTCTGCGGTGCCTAAATCCAACCGCCGAACCTGACCCGAACGCCAACCTCGAGGCGACTTCACAGCTGACCCTGGATCTGAGCCCTAATCCGACCATGACCCTGACACTGACCCCGACGCTAACGCACATCTCCGAAATCTGACCCCGACCCTAACCTCGTGCCGTCTAAGTCGGAAGCAGTCGACGCTCCGTCACCTCCTCAAGCACCTCGCGTGGGGTGGGGGGGGTAAGGGGCGGGGTCGGGAGGGCGGGGGGTATAAATACGCGAACGCCGTCACGAGGAGACGAGACCCCTGCTCGAACACGGAGACGCGAGACCACGCAGACAGACCCTGGCAGTAGCGCCCAGAGGCAGCGTCACAGCGCTCGGCGTCACGACAAGACAATGGTCATCGTGGCGAGACTCGCGTGCTCCCGGCCACAGCGGTCGGTGTGTGTGAGCGGGGTCCTCGCCTGGCGAACGTGAACCATCACACCAACACGCACCACCCAACCACCGCCTCCACCGATCACTCCCAACATCGCCACCACTTTGATCTCTCTCGCGCGATTCCCAACACAGGTCTCGATGGGCCCCTCGTCCCATTTGCGCGCCATTCCATCACCGTACCACCATCACCAGCCACCACAAGGGTCTACACCACACCTTGCCATTGCCATCCGATGAATCTAAAAGCAGCGACAGTTCGCATCGCGGTCTCGCCTCGCTGTCAGCGAGCAGCAGCACCTATGAAGGCCGGCACGGCACACGAGTGGGTGGGTGGCCAGCACCACGGCGGGCTGCCTTTGTATCCCCAGTGGCGATGTTTACGCATCGCACCAGGTACTCATTTGAGGCTGATTCGGCCTATGGGAGACCCAGGACCGGTTCAGATAATCGTCACCGGTGTTGGCCGTGAGCGGGAATCGACCCCAGGGTGACCAGGTTGGTAGTGCAGCGCGCTAGCCGCTACACCAGCGTGTCTTCTACACCAGCGTGTCCCCTACACCAGCGTGTCCCCTACACCAGCGTGTCCCCTACACCAGCGTGTCCCTACACCAGCGTGTCCCCTACACCAGCGTGTCCCTACACCAGCGTGTCCCCTACACCAGCGTGTCCCCTACACCAGCGTGTCCCCTACACCAGCGTGTCCCCTACACCAGCGTGTCCCCTACACCAGCGTGTCTCCTACACCAGCGTGTCCCCTACACCAGCGTGTCCCCTACACCAGCGTGTCCCCTACACCAGCGTGTCTCCTACACCAGCGTGTCCCTACACCAGCGTGTCCCCTACACCAGCGTGTCCCCTACACCAGCGTGTCCCCTACACCAGCGTGTCTCCTACACCAGCGTGTTCCTACACCACCGTGTCCCCTACACCAGCGTGTCCCCTACACCAGCGTGTCCCCTACACCAGCGTGTCTCCTACACCACCGTGTCCCCTACACCAGCGTGTCTCCTACACCAGCGTGTCCCCTACACCACCGTGTCTCCTACTCCACCGTGTCTCCTACACCAGCGTGTCCCCTACACCAGCGTGTCTCCTACACCAGCGTGTCCCCTACACCAGCGTGTCTCCTACACCAGCGTGTCCCCTACACCAGCGTGTCTCCTACACCAGCGTGTCCCCTACACCACCGTGTCCCCTACACCAGCGTGTCCCCTACACCAGCGTGTCCCCTACACCAGCGTGTCCCCTACACCACCGTGTCCCCTACACCAGCGTGTCCCCTACACCAGCGTGTCCCCTACACCACCGTGTCCCCTACACCAGCGTGTCTCCTACACCAGCGTGTCCCCTACACCAGCGTGTCCCCTACACCAGCGTGTCTCCTACACCAGCGTGTCCCCTACACCAGCGTGTCTCCTACACCAGCGTGTCCCCTACACCAGCGTGTCTCCTACACCAGCGTGTCCCCTACACCACCGTGTCCCCTACACCAGCGTGTCCCCTACACCAGCGTGTCCCCTACACCAGCGTGTCCCCTACACCACCGTGTCCCCTACACCAGCGTGTCCCCTACACCAGCGTGTCCCCTACACCACCGTGTCCCCTACACCAGCGTGTCCCCTACACCAGCGTGTCCCCTACACCACCGTGTCCCCTACACCACCGTGTCCCCTACACCAGCGTGTCCCCTACACCAGCGTGTCCCCTACACCACCGTGTCCCCTACACCAGCGTGTCTCCTACACCAGCGTGTCCCCTACACCAGCGTGTCCCCTACACCACCGTGTCCCCTACACCAGCGTGTCCCCTACACCAGCGTGTCCCCTACACCACCGTGTCCCCTACACCACCGTGTCTCCTACACCAGCGTGTCTCCTACACCAGCGTGTCCCCTACACCAGCGTGTCCCCTACACCAGCGTGTCCCCTACACCAGCGTGTCTCCTACACCACGTGTCTCCTACACCAGCGTGTCTCCTACACCAGCGTGTCCCCTACACCAGCGTGTCCCCTACACCAGCGTGTCTCCTACACCAGCGTGTCCCCTACACCAGCGTGTCCCCTACACCACCGTGTCCCCTACACCAGCGTGTCTCCTACACCAGCGTGTCTCCTACACCACCGTGTCCCCTACACCAGCGTGTCCCCTACACCAGCGTGTCTCCTACACCAGCGTGTCTCCTACACCAGCGTGTCCCCTACACCAGCGTGTCTCCTACACCAGCGTGTCTCCTACACCACCGTGTCCCCTACACCAGCGTGTCCCCTACACCAGCGTGTCTCCTACACCAGCGTGTCTCCTACACCAGCGTGTCTCCTACACCAGCGTGTCTCCTACACCAGCGTGTCTCCTACACCAGCGTGTCTCCTACACCACCGTGTCTCCTACACCAGCGTGTCCCTACACCAGCGTGTCCCCTACACCAGCGTGTCTCTTACACCAGCGTGTCCCCTACACCAGCGTGTCTCCTACACCAGCGTGTCCCCTACACCACCGTGTCTCCTACACCACCGTGTCCCCTACACCAGCGTGTCCCCTACACCACCGTGTCCCCTACACCAGCGTGTCCCCTACACCAGCGTGTCTCCTACACCAGCGTGTCCCCTACACCAGCGTGTCTCCTACACCAGCGTGTCCCCTACACCAGCGTGTCTCCTACACCAGCGTGTCCCCTACACCAGCGTGTCCCCTACACCAGCGTGTCTCCTACACCAGCGTGTCCCCTACACCAGCGTGTCCCCTACACCAGCGTGTCCCCTACACCAGCGTGTCTCCTACACCAGCGTGTCCCCTACACCAGCGTGTCTCCTACACCAGCGTGTCTCCTACACCAGCGTGTCCCCTACACCACCGTGTCTCCTACACCAGCGTGTCCCTTACACCAGCGTGTCCCCTACACCAGCGTGTCCCCTACACCAGCGTGTCCCCTACACCAGCGTGTCTCCTACACCAGCGTGTCCCCTACACCACCGTGTCCCCTACACCAGCGTGTCCCCTACACGAGCGTGTCCCCTACACCAGCGTGTCCCCTACACCAGCGTGTCCCCTACACCACCGTGTCCCTACACCAGCGTGTCCCTCACACACCAGCGTGTCCCCTACACCAGCGTGTCTCCTACACCAGCGTGTCCCTACACCACCGTGTCCCCTACACCAGCGTGTCCCCTACACCAGCGTGTCTCCTACACCACCGTGTCCCCTACACCAGCGTGTCCCTACACCAGCGTGTCCCCTACACCACCGTGTCCCCTACACCACCGTGTCTCCTACACCAGCGTGTCTCCTACACCAGCGTGTCCCCTACACCAGCGTGTCCCCTACACCACCGTGTCCCCTACACCACCGTGTCTCCTACACCACCGTGTCTCCTACACCAGCGTGTCCCCTACACCAGCGTGTCCCCTACACCAGCGTGTCCCCTACACCACCGTGTCCCCTACCCACCGTGTCTCCTACACCAGCGTGTCTCCTACACCAGCGTGTCTCCTACACCACCGTGTCCCCTACACCAGCGTGTCTCCTACACCAGCGTGTCCCTACACCACGTGTCCCCTACACCAGCGTGTCCCCTACACCAGCGTGTCTCCTACACCACCGTGTCTCCTACACCACCGTGTCCCCTACACCACCGTGTCCCCTACACCAGCGTGTCTCCTACACCAGCGTGTCTCCTACACCACCGTGTCCCCTACACCAGCGTGTCTCCTACACCAGCGTGTCTCCTACACCACCGTGTCCCCTACACCAGCGTGTCCCCTACACCAGCGTGTCTCCTACACCACCGTGTCTCCTACACCACCGTGTCCCCTACACCAGCGTGTCCCCTACACCAGCGTGTCTCCTACACCAGCGTGTCTCCTACACCACCGTGTCCCCTACACCAGCGTGTCTCCTACACCAGCGTGTCCCCTACACCACCGTGTCCCTACACCAGCGTGTCCCCTACACCAGCGTGTCTCCTACACAGCGTGTCTCCTACACCACCGTGTCCCCTACACCAGCGTGTCCCCTACACCACCGTGTCCCTACACCAGCGTTACCTACACCAGCGTGTCTCCTACACCAGCGTGTCTCCTACACCAGCGTGTCCCCTCACCAGCGTGTCCCTACACCAGCGTGTCCCCTACACCAGCGTGTCCCCTACACCAGCGTGTCTCCTACACCACGCGTGTCCCCTACACCACCGTGTCTCTACACCACCGTGTCTCCTACACCAGCGTGTCCCCTACCCAGCGTGTCCCTACACCAGCGTGTCCCCTACACCAGCGTGTCCCCTACACCAGCGTGTCCCTACACCAGCGTGTCTCCCTACACCAGCGTGTCCCTACACCAGCGTGTCCCCTACACCAGCGTGTCTCCTACACCAGCGTGTCCCCTACACCAGCGTGTCCCCTACACCAGCGTGTCTCCTACACCAGCGTGTCCCCTACACCAGCGTGTCCCCTACACCAGCCGTGTCCCCTACACCAGCGTGTCCCCTACACCAGCGTGTCCCCTACACCAGCGTGTCCCCTACACCAGCGTGTCCCCTACACCAGCGTGTCCCCTACACCACCGTGTCCCCTACACCAGCGTGTCCCCTACACCAGGCCGTGTCCCCTACACCAGCGTGTCCCCCTACACCAGCCCCTACACCAGCGTGTCCCCTACACCAGCGTGTCCCCTACACCAGCGTGTCCCCTACACCAGCCGGTGTCCCCTACACCACGCGTGTCCCCTACACCAGCGTGTCCCTACACCAGCGTGTCCCCTACACCACCGTGTCCCCTACACCAGCGTGTCTCCTACACCACCGTGTCCTCCTACACCACCGTGTCCCCTACACCAACCGTGTCCCCTACACCAGCGTGTCTCCTACACCAGCGTGTCCCCTACACCAGCGTGTCCCCTACACCAGCGTGTCTCCTACACCAGCGTGTCCCCTATACCAGCGTGTCCCCTACACCAGCGTGTCCCCTACACCAGCGTGTCTCCTACACCAGCGTGTCCCCTACACCAGCGTGTCTCCTACACCACCGTGTCTCCTACACCAGCGTGTCCCCTACACCACCGTGTCCCCTACACCAGCGTGTCCCCTACACCAGCGTGTCCCCTACACCACCGTGTCCCCTACACCAGCGTGTCTCCTACACCAGCGTGTCCCCTATACCAGCGTGTCCCCTACACCAGCGTGTCCCCTACACCAGCGTGTCTCCTACACCACCGTGTCTCCTACACCAGCGTGTCCCCTACACCAGCGTGTCTCCTACACCAGCGTGTCCCCTACACCAGCGTGTCCCCTACACCAGCGTGTCCCCTACACCACCGTGTCCCCTACACCACCGTGTCCCCTACACCAGCGTGTCCCCTACACCACCGTGTCCCCTACACCAGCGTGTCCCCTACACCAGCGTGTCTCCTACACCACCGTGTCCCCTACACCAGCGTGTCCCCTACACCACCGTGTCCCCTACACCAGCGTGTCTCCTACACCACCGTGTCCCTACACCACCGTGTCCCCTACACCAGCGTGTCTCCTACACCACCGTGTCCCCTACACCNGCGTGTCCCCTACACCAGCGTGTCCCCTACACCAGCGTGTCCCCTACACCAGCGTGTCCCCTACACCAGCGTGTCCCCTACACCACCGTGTCCCCTACACCAGCGTGTCTCCTACACCAGCGTGTCCCCTACACCAGCGTGTCCCCTACACCCCCGTGTCCCCTACACCACCGTGTCCCCTACACCAGCGTGTCTCCTACACCAGCGTGTCTCCTACACCAGCGTGTCTCCTACACCACCGTGTCCCCTACACCAGCGTGTCCCCTACACCACCGTGTCCCCTACACCAGCGTGTCCCCTACACCACCGTGTCCCCTACACCAGCGTGTCCCCTACACCAGCGTGTCCCCTACACCACCGTGTCCCCTACACCAGCTCCATAACAGCCACCAAAAACAAAGATCCCTGTCCCCCGTGTAGCCTTGACCGACCGTTGGGGCAAGTGCTGTTAGCGAGCACCTATGAAGGCCGGCACGGTACACGAGGGGGTGGGTGGCCAGCACCACCCCGGGCCCCTTTGTCTCCCAGTGGTAATGTTTATACACCACATCCGGTACTCATTTGAGGCTGAGTCGACCTAGGGGAGGCCCAGGACCGGCTCAGATTATGGTTACTGGTGTTGGCCGTGAGCGGGAATCGAATTCGCGTCGGCGGAATCGTAGCGCAGCGCGCTAACCTCTACACTACCGCTTCCCATGACAACAACAACAACCACCAACCACCATCACCAACCACCACCACCACCATCACCAACCACCACCACCATCACCAACCACCACCACCACCACCACCATCACCACCACCACCATCACCAACCACCACCACCACCAATCAACACCACCACCATCACCAACCACCACCATCACCAACCACCACCACCACCATCACCAACCACCATCCACCACCACCGCACCGATCAGGCACAGCCGCCAGCGTGCACCGCGGACGGCGTCACCGCCGGCGGTTCGTGAGCGCCCTCTGGCGTCGTCTCGGGCGGAATCGAAAAATAAATCCGCGGGTGCCGGGAGGGTGGAGGGGTGGAGGGGTGGGGGGTAAGCGGTGGGGGTGGAGGTGGTGGGGGGGGGTGCGGTGGGGTGGGGGGGGGGTGGGGGGTAAGCGGTGGGGGTGGAGGGGGGTGGGGGTAAGCGGTGGGGTGGAGGGGGTGGGGTGGGGGTAAGCGGTGGGGGTGGAGGTGGTGGGGTGGGGGTAAGCGGTGGGGGTGGAGGGGGTGGGGTGGGGGGTAGGGTGGGGTGGGGTGGTGGGGTGGGGGTAAGCGGTGGGGGTGGAGGGGGTGGGGTGGGGGTAAGCGGTGGGGGTGGAGGGGGTGGGGTGGGGGTAAGCGGTGGGGGTGGAGGTGGTGGGGTGGGGGGTAAGCGGTGGGGGTGGAGGTGGTGGGGTGGGGGGTAAGCGGTGGGGGTGGAGGTGGTGGGGTGGGGGTAAGCGGTGGGGGTGGAGGGGTGGGGTGGGGGGTAAGCGGTGGGGTGGAGGGGGTGGGGTGGGGGGTAAGCGGTGGGGGTGGAGGGGGTGGGGTGGGGGTAAGCGGTGGGGTGGAGGTGGTGGGGTGGGGGTAAGCGGTGGGGGTGGAGGGGTGGGGTGGGGGGTAAGCGGTGGGGGTGGAGGGGTGGGGTGGGGGGTAAGCGGTGGGGGTGGAGGTGGGTGGGGGGTAGCGGTGGGGGTGGAGGGGGGGGGGTAAGCGGTGGGGGTGGAGGGGGTGGGGTGGGGGGTAAGCGGTGGGGGTGGAGGGGGTGGGGTGGGGGGTAAGCGGTGGGGGTGGGGGGTAAGCGGTGGGGGTGGAGGGGGTGGGTGGGGGTAAGCGGTGGGGGTGGCTGGCTCCGTCCCGTTCCTACCGCGCCTCGTTTCGTATCATCCGTCCGCCCGCGTGCCCAAAGCTTGCGTTTATTGTTGAACGTCTGCAATGTGTACTCATATCTAGCACTTCATGAATATTAATTTATTTTAGTCACTTGCACTCCGTTAGTATGTTATACTGTTTGCTGTTGTAACTCGCTCACCCGCCCCTACTCGACATTTGTGAAAAAATTGCTTCATAGCTCATCGGATTCCTCCTCCAGGATACAGAAATAAAGATTCAAATTCTGATCCAGAACACTCACGGAGGCACTGAAGCGACCCCATCGCGCACCAACTCAAGCCACTGGCTCTCCTCGTCTGGACAGACTCAGCCAGTCGGCCATACGCACACGATAGAGACGACAGTGAGTGCATGTGGATCTGAGTGAATGTGGAGCTGAGTGAATGTGGATCAGTGAATGTGGATCTGAGTAAGTGTGGATCAGTGAATGTGGATCTGAGTAAGTGTGGATCTGAGTGAATGTGGATCAGTGATGTGGATCTGAGTGAATGTGGATCAGTGAATGTGGATCTGAGTAAGTGTGGATCTGAGTGAATGTGGATCAGTGAATGTGGATCTGAGTAAGTGTGGATCTGAGTAAGTGTGGATCAGTGAATGTGGATCTGAGTAAGTGTGGATCTGAGTGAATGTGGATCAGTGAATGTGGATCTGAGTGAATGTGGATCAGTGAATGTGGATCTGAGTAAGTGTGGATCAGTGAATGTGGATCAGTGAATGTGGATCTGAGTAAGTGTGGATCAGTGAATGTGGATCTGAGTAAGTGTGGATCTGAGTAAGTGTGGATCAGTGAATGTGGATCAGTGAATGTGGATCTGAGTAAGTGTGGATCAGTGAATGTGGATCAGTGAATGTGGATCAGAGTAAGTGTGGATCTGAGTAAGTGTGGGTCAGTGAATGTGGATCTGAGTAAGTGTGGATCTGAGTAAGTGTGGGTGCAGTGTCGCCCTCCGGTGGACGGAGAGGGGTTCGCGCAGGACGAGGGCGCCTCTCGCGCCACCGTTGACGCTGCCAGGTGGTGTTGTGTGGCCATTCGCTCGCGCCCAGCCGCAACTTTGCGCCGAGGTCACCTCGTCAGCGCCAGACGAGGAGGCGCTCGGGGAGGCGGACTGCGCCCGGGGCCGTGGCTCCACAGCTCACGGGGAGGGCCCTTGCCAATGAAACTGGAACATCTGGGAGTTCACCAACATCGGTGTATGCAAGCAGCCCCACTCTGCTGACGAGACACTCAATGTCGAAACCGGTCCATCGTTTGACTGCGTTACAAACCTGACGCTGCTGAGGTGTACTTGTGGTTGGTATACCTTGAGGTGTAGTAGTAGTTGTTATACCTTGAGGTGTAGTAGTAGTTGTTATACCTTGAGGTGTAGTAGTAGTTGTTATACTTGAGGTGTAGTAGTAGTTGCTATACCTTGAGGTGTAGTAGTAGTTGTTATACCTTGAGGTGTAGTAGTAGTTGTTATACCTTGAGGTGTAGTAGTAGCTGTTATACCTTGAGGTGTAGTAGTAGTTGTTATACCTTGAGGTGTAGTAGTAGTTGTTATACCTTAAGGTGTAGTAGTAGTTGTTATACCTTAAGGTGTAGTAGTAGTTGTTATACTTGAGGTATAGTAGTAGTTGTTATACCTTGAGGTGTAGTAGTAGTTGTTATACCTTGAAGTGTACTTGTAATTGTTATACCTAGAGGTGTAGTAGTTGTTGTTATACCTTGAGGTGTAGTAGTAGTAGTTGTTATACCTTGAGGTGTAGTAGTAGTTGTTATACCTTGAGGTGTAGTAGTAGTTGTTATACCTGAGGTGTAGTAGTAGTTGTTGTACCTTGAGGTGTAGTAGTAGTTGTTATACCTTGAGGTGTAGTAGTAGTTGTTATACCTTGAGGTGTAGTAGTAGTTGTTATACCTTGAGGTGTAGTAGTAGTTGTTATACCTTGAGGTGTAGTAGTAGTTGTTATACCTTGAGGTGTAGTAGTAGTTGTTATACCTTGAGGTGTAGTAGTTGTTATACCTTGAGGTGTAGTAGTAGTTGTTGTACCTTGAGGTGTAGTAGTAGTTGTTATACTTGAGGTGTAGTAGTAGTTGTTATACCTTGAGGTGTAGTAGTAGTTATACCTTGAGGTGTAGTAGTTGTTATACCTTGAGGTGTAGTAGTTGTTATACCTTGAGGTGTAGTAGTAGTTGTTATACCTTGAGGTGTACTTGTAGTTGTTATACCTTGAGGTGTAGTAGTAGTTGTTGTACCTTGAGGTGTAGTAGTAGTTGTTATACTTGAGTGTAGTAGTTGTTATACCTTGAGGTGTAGTAGTAGTTGTTATACCTTGAGGTGTAGTAGTAGTTGTTATACCTTGAGGTGTATAGTTGTTATACTTGAAGTGTACTTGTAGTTGTTATACCTTGAGGTGTAGTAGTAGTTGTTATACCTTGAGGTGTAGTAGTAGTTGTTATACTTAAGTATAGTAGTAGTTGTTATACCTTGAGGTGTAGTAGTAGTTGTTATACCTTGAGGTGTAGTAGTAGTTGTTATACCTTAGGTATAGTAGTAGTTGTTATACCTTGAGGTGTAGTAGTAGTTGTTATACCTTGAGGTGTAGTAGTAGTTGTTATACCTTGAGGTGTAGTAGTAGTTGTTATACCTTAAGGTATAGTAGTAGTTGTTATACCTTGAGGTGTAGTAGTAGTTGTTATACCTTGAAGTGTACTTGTAATTGTTATACCTTGAGGTGTAGTAGTAGTTGTTATACCTTGAGGTGTAGTAGTAGTTATACCTTGAGGTGTAGTAGTAGTTGTTATACTTGAGGTGTAGTAGTAGTTGTTATACCTTGAGGTGTAGTAGTAGTTGTTATACCTTGAGGTGTAGTATATTGTTTACTTGAGGTGTAGTAGTAGCTGTTATACCTTGAGGTGTAGTAGTAGTTGTTATACCTTGAGGTGTAGTAGTAGTTGTTATACCTTGAGGTGTAGTAGTAGTTGTTATCCTTGAGGTGTAGTAGTAGCTGTTATACCTTGAGGTGTAGTAGTAGTTGTTATACTTGAGGTGTAGTAGTAGTTGTTATACCTTAAGGTGTAGTAGTAGTTGTTATACCTTAAGGTGTAGTAGTAGTTGTTATACCTTGAGGTATAGTAGTAGTTGTTATACCTTGAGGTGTAGTAGTAGTTGTTATACTTGAAGTGTACTTGTAATTGTTATACCTAGAGGGTAGTAGTTGTTGTTATACCTTGAGGTGTAGTAGTAGTAGTTGTTATACCTTGAGGTGTAGTAGTTTTTTAGTTAGGTAGTTGTTATACCTTGAGGTGTAGTAGTAGTTGTTTACCTTGAGGTGTAGTAGTAGTTGTTATACCTTGAGGTGTAGTAGTAGTTGTTATACCTTGAGGTGTAGTAGTAGTTGTTATACCTTGAGGTGTAGTAGTTGTTGTTGTACCTTGAGGTGTAGTAGTAGTTGTTATACCTTGAGGTGTAGTAGTTGTTATACCTTGAGGTGTAGTAGTAGTTGTTATACCTTGAGGTGTAGTAGTAGTTGTTGTACCTTGAGGTGTAGTAGTAGTTGTTATACCTTGAGGTGTAGTAGTAGTTGTTATACCTTGAGGTGTAGTAGTAGTTATACCTTGAGGTGTAGTAGTAGTTGTTATACCTTGAGGTGTAGTAGTAGTTGTTATACCTTGAGGTGTACTTGTAGTTGTTATACCTTGAGGTGTAGTAGTAGTTGTTGTACCTTGAGGTGTAGTAGTAGTTGTTATACCTTGAGGTGTAGTAGTTGTTATACCTTGAGGTGTAGTAGTAGTTGTTATACCTTGAGGTGTAGTAGTAGTTGTTATACCTTGAGGTGTAGTAGTTGTTATACCTTGAAGTGTACTTGTAGTTGTTATACCTTGAGGTGTAGTAGTAGTTGTTATACCTTGAGGTGTAGTAGTAGTTGTTATACCTTGAGGTGTAGTAGTAGTTGTTATACCTTGAGGTGTAGTAGTAGTTGTTATACCTTGAGGTGTAGTAGTAGTTGTTATACCTTAAGGTATAGTAGTAGTTGTTATACCTTGAGGTGTAGTAGTAGTTGTTATACCTTGAAGTGTACTTGTAATTGTTATACCTTGAGGTGTAGTAGTTGTTATACCTTGAGGTGTAGTAGTAGTTGTTATACCTTGAGGTGTAGTAGTAGTTGTTGTACCTTGAGGTGTAGTAGTAGTTGTTATACCTTGAGGTGTAGTAGTAGTTGTTATACCTTGAGGTGTAGTAGTAGTTTTATACCTTGAGGTGTAGTAGTGTTGTTATACCTTGAGGTGTAGTAGTAGTTGTTATACCTTGAGGTGTAGTAGTAGTTGTTATACCTTGAGGTGTAGTAGTTGTTATACCTTGAGGTGTAGTAGTAGTTGTTATACCTTGAGGTGTAGTAGTAGTTGTTGTACCTTGAGGTGTACCCGCCCCTCGGAGGGGATCCCTATAAAAGGCGGGGAGCCAGAGAGCTCGGGGCCAGTGTGGAAGAAGCTTACCAGTGAAGTCTGAAGACCGGCAGAATAGGCCCTGGGACTCCCCTGTCTCGCTGCCCTTGTCAGGGCCGAGCTGGGCAAGCCAGCGGCGCGGCCCCAAGAGCATCTGGACCTCTGCTCTTGTAAGAGCAAGGCCGGCTTAGCTGGGTGCCGGGATCCGTGCTTACCAGGGCCGGATCAGACAGCCTCCCGTAGCACTATTAGAGGAGGACTGGGAACAGGACAGGGGAATTAGTGCTAGGGGTGTTTTCCCATCTAGTACGGGTGAAGGGCCGTTACCCCTTCAAGTATTGTACTGTCCTTGAGTTTAATAAAAGAGTGTGCCTCAACTCCGTCGTCAGTCTCCCTGGAACTCACTACATCGAACCCAGTGTGACCCCCCCCGCCGCCCAATCACCCAAGGAGGCGGCAGATAGAGCCCACAGCTCATACGGGCGGTACCAGCAGCAGCAGCGCATGCCGTGACCTCTTTGTCGCGCTCGGGCATCTTGGTGGAGGAGGTTCTTGAAGTCGACGTTTGGGGTTGATGGACGCGCTCGGTACGTTTCCGACGCCTGCCTGGTGCCCGTCTGTCAGCACGGCGCCACGACCCCCCCCCCCCCGTGATCACGTCAAGGGCGCGCGTCCACAGTCGTCGCTGCGCCTGCCGCTAAAGCGACGACGCTTCGTCTCCGCGCGCATAATTTTTTGCTCGTCGACGTTTCTTGAAACCAGTGGCGGCTCCTGCAAAATCTCTCAGGGGGGCAAATGTCTGGATGATTGATAAGGATAAGGTCCACCCATGCAATGGATAAATTAACAGCTTAAGCATGTAAAGGCAACTTCACTTCTTTAATATTAATGAAAAATAAAGTGACTCTTACAATACATATTGTTTGTTTCTATACTCACTATTAAAACAAACCACTCAAGTTTATTTTATTAAAGATTCCACTCGGTGGCCATAAATTATATTTTTGGATGAAACGTGCTTACGTATGATGACGTAAGCACGTTAGGGCTTGCCCTCCCGGAAGCCATAGAGAATGCATTGGAGCGCCCCCGGTCGAACAAAAACATCTTTCAATGTAAGTCTATGGGGCCACTCGGGGCGATTCTCAGCCGGAGTGAAATCGTCCAAAAAGAGGCGGTACTCCACAGAACGTGACATGACGCTGATTGGACTATATCCAGAGGCTGCAGTGACGGCTAGCGTGACTCTGTGGTTCAATGACATTGGTGGTGCGTCGCCCAATCGCCCTAATGAAGAAACCGCCCCTGCTTGAAACGATCTTCAACCGTAAGGCAGCTGGAGGTGGTTTCCCCATTGCTCACACGAATGACGCCCAGTCCCAGAGTCGAACCCATAGGGGCACGTCTCGGGAGAACCCGCCCCGCCCCTCGCACAAGGCCCGCCCCTCGCACAAGGCCCCGCCCCCCACGCAAACCTGGCCCAGCCCCTCACCTGTGCATGTGACGTCACGCGGAGTCGTTCCCAATGGGATTTTGTTTTTGCCGAGTGGCTGCCAAGACAGCAGCAACAGGAGGAGGTGACCACTTCACGGTGGCCACGGCCACGGCGAGACGGATACTGGGCGTGGTGTGCCGGGCGCTGAAACATTTACCGGGTCGCGTCCACGGATTGAATGAATGGGGTCCGGCCTCCCATGAAGCTTTTGAAAACTAAGTTGATACCTCAAGTCGGCTTTGCGTGGTGGGTTGGTTTAGTCTTGACCTTTGCACTACTCTCGTGTTTGTGTACTGTTTGTTGTTGTGACGCTCTTACCCGTGCCCCGACCGGACATCTGTGAAAAAGAGCTTTACAGCTCATCGGATTCCTCCAGGATAAGCGCAGATTGTGACTCTCGTTGGCTAGAGCGGCGGCTCGCGGCTGCCAGGGCGGATCGCATGAACCAACTAATGCCACCGAGTCGAATGGAGAAAATACATCGATGTCTGCCGAGGGCACACAGGCAGCCAACTGCAAAGGAACGGACTGTGGGGAAAGCGTTGCTATCACCTCCCCACATACTCGCACTGGTGTTGCCAGTATCACCACCGGCCGCCTTTGTCTTCCCAGTGCTGATGTTAACACGCTGCACCCAGGTACTACTTTTAGACTGATGTTAACACACTGCACCCAGGTACTACTTTTAGACTGATGTTAACACACTGCACCCAGGTACTACTTTAGACTGATGTTAACACACTGCACCCAGGTACTACTTTAGACTGATGTTAACACACTGCACCCAGGTACTACTTTTAGACTGATGTTAACACACTGCACCCAGGTACTACTTTTAGACTGATGTTAACACGCTGCACCCAGGTACTACTTTTAGACTGATGTTAACACACTGCACCCATGTACTACTTTTAGACTGATGTTAACACACTGCACCCATGTACTACTTTTAGACTGATGTTAACACGCTGCACCCAGGTACTACTTTAGACTGATGTTAACACCCTGCACCCAGGTACTACTTTAGACTGATGTTAACACGCTGCACCCAGGTACTACTTTTAGACTGATGTTAATACCCTGCACCCAGGTACTACTTTTAGACTGATGTTAACACACTGCACCCAGGTACTACTTTTAGACTGATGTTAACACACTGCACCCAGGTACTACTTTTAGACTGATGTTAACACACTGCACCCAGGTACTACTTTTAGACTGATGTTAACACACTGCACCCAGGTACTACTTTAGACTGAGTCAGCCGAGGGTTGGGGATAGTCTCGGACCGAGCGGGGATTCGAACTCCGATGTCTACCGGACATGTGAAAAAGAGCTTTATAGCTCATCGGATTCCTCCCGTCTGAAGACATGTTATGCCCCTTAGATGGCTGGTTGCATAGCTATACTCTTTGGTTCTTTCGGTAAAGTCACGTAGGTATTTTTATTATTAAATCACGACGTTTCGGACGCAACACAAGCGTCCGTCATCAGGTGGGACAACCACAGCAAAAACAGTTGCTGAAGTGGGCAAAAGAGCTGCTAGTAACAGGGGTTATATAGATGAGGGACTTTACCGAAAGAACCAGAGTATGGATCCTTGCAGTCACGAAAACTCCAAATCTAGATAATTGGTTGCATAGCTCACAGCATCACCGCTTCACACAGTTCCTACCTGCAATTTAAAGCTGAGTAGACCCAGAGGTATCCCTGTATATCAGTTAACAGCCGCCATTCTCAACCGAGTGGCGGTGACGTCACCACCGTGCTTGTGCCAGGCTACGTGCACCTTGAGGCTTGTCGGGTGGAGTGTGGACGGCTCGCGGGCAGGTCACGTGATGACCCAGGTGCCATGGGTTGATCGGCGAGGTGCACCCGCACACAGGCACAGCTCCCCCGTGTAGCCTCCACAGGCGGATCGGGCAAGTGCTGTTAGCGAGCACCTATGAAGGAAGGAACAGCGCACGAGGGAGCGGTGTGGCCAGCACCACGCCCGGCTACCTTTGTCTTCCCGCTGGTAGCATGAACCTACCGGATCAGTCAAAAGGTTGAGTCGACCTAGAGGAGGCACAGGACCGGTTCAGATGTTCAGACATCCATCAATGATGTTGGCCGTGAACAAGAATCGAACTCGGTTCGTAGACCTAACCATTGTGCCATCACTCCCCATACACAAATTCCCCCCACGGCCTTAACAGAAAGTTGGGGTAAGTGCTGCTAGCGAGCAAGGTAGTGTGGCTAAGCGTCACGCCCGGCCGCCTTTGTCTTCCAAGTGTTAAACAAATACAAAGATCCCCTATACAGACGACACAAGCTGCCGGGGGCAAGATCCTGTTCGCGAGAACCTCTGGGTACCGGCACGGGGTCGTAGTGCAGTGCGCCAACCACTGCGCCACCGCTCCCCAGTGGTCAACACACACACACAGAGTATGGGAGGCAGGGCGCGACCGCTCGGGTTAATCACCGTTTATTGTTGCTGACAGAATCACGGGGTCCGGAGGGGGAGGAGTGTGGGGGATACGGGGGAGGGGGGTACCCTGCTGGTGCCCCCCTCCATACCCCTCCTCCCCTGCCCCCCGCCCTCCCCTCCGGGAACTCCGCGGAAGCTCTAGCTCTCTAACAGTCGAGCGTGCGTGGATGTCTGATATAAACACTGAGCAGCGCGGAGCTTCGTGATGGATGAGACAGAAGCAGACGACGAATCGCGGCGGTGGCTTCTCGTCTCTCTCTCGAGTTCGCGGTGCGTTCGAGTGCAAGGCGGGCGGCGTCGCTGAGACCGCACGAAAGGCGAGGTCCGGGGAACTTACAAAGATTTCTACAGCGGGGATTTTCCTCCCGCCGCCGCCTCCTCCTCGTGCAGGGAGGGAAGGCGGAGGGCGCAAGGAGACGAATGTTCGCGTCTAAACAAAGACGTGATCTCGGCTCCCTCTGCAGCCTCGGCGGCGGCCAGCCCTCCATCCTCATCCCTCTCGCTCTCTCCATCCTCCTCCTCCTCCCTCTCGCTCTCCCTCCTCCCATAAACAGCTCCTGGCAGCTCACAGAGCCCTCCTTCCTCCCTACACCCACCCCCGCCGCCTCCCTTAAAAGCCCCCAGTGAGAGGGGGTCACGCATCGGCAACGGGCGGCGCTGAGCACACGTCCCCACCGAGCCCCGACCCCGGGGATGCCACTGTCACGAATTCCGAGTGACGAGGCGACGATACAATCGCGTTCCCTTTCGTCTCGTACGGGAGCCCCCCCCCGCCACTACCACCCACGCCGCTCGGCTCCCCGCGCGTGGGGAGCCCCCGGTGGCTCTCGCTGCGTCTCTCTGGGGGGGGGGGGGTCCGCGCTCGCCCGCACCAGTGAAGCACCGCAGGTGCGCGAGTCGCCGCCGTCTGGGAGTCCAATGTCGATGACTTCGCTACGCGGCGACAGCGTGGAGGGCGCAGCGTGGAGGGGCGCAGCGTGGAGGGGGCAGCGTGGAGGGGCAGCGTGGAGGGGCGCAGCGTGGAGGGGGCAGCGTGGAGGGGGCAGCGCGGAGGGGCAGCGGAGGGAGTTTGCATCGCGGCTTCTGCACCCTGCCCGGCCTCCCCCGCCCCTTCTCATCCCATACCCACAGCCCCACCCCGCACCCATCTCCCCTGCAGCCTGTCGCTACCCGAGTGACGTCACCTGCGAGTTTTATGAATGGGGACGATCTCTAATCCCCCGCCCCCCCCTTGAGAGACGGCGCCGTTAACCCCCACCCCCTAACCCCCCCCCGCCACTGCCCCCACGGAGGGTGCCGCTAACAATAGCGCGACTTTGGTTGAAATCCGCGCGGAATGCGCGGGGCCCACGCGGAGCTACGCTCGGGTGGGGAGGGAGGGAGGGAGGGGGCCGGGGGTGGGGGAGAGGCAAGGGAGGACGGAGCAAGGGCGGGGGAGGAGGGAGGAGCGATGACGGGAGCAAGCGAGTGGGAAGATTGGGGGAACGGAGAAGGGAGCAGGAGGTGATCAGAGGAGGGTGCAGGAGGAGGGATGAGGGGAGGGTAGCAGGAGGAGGGATGAGGGGAGGGTAGCAGGACTGTGAGAAGAGACGGGGGGTGGGGTGGGAGGCAGTCGGAAGTGGCAGAATGGTGACAAGAGGAGGCAGAAGGAGAGAGGGGAGGGGTCATGGTGGGGCAGGGGGAAGCAAGGAGGAGGGTGCCAGGAGGGAGCAGCAGGCAACTCGAGCCTGGGCGCTGCCCTCCCTCCTGCCCACTGCCCCCGCCCCTCCCTCCCTGCCCACTGGAATGTTCACGCTCAACGCTCTGATGCTGCTCGGGCCCCACCCCGTGGCAAGCGACGCGGCCCCCTTCGCCGCCCAGGCGCCTCGGGTCACAGGGACCCGGGGACTCGGGGTCACAAGGACTCGGGTCACAGGGACTCGACTACTCGGGGTCTCATCGCCTGGCATCACTGGGTTCCCAATTGGCACATATTTGTTCGAGTAATAAGCACGGTTTAATCAAAGAAAGAACTTGAGAACATGGACAACACAAAACGCTCCCTTAAAGAACAGGGATTGGCCAAACGTCCCAATGCAGGACCCTCCTTAGATCGAGTCTTGGGAGCCGGGCGAGGCTCTCTCGAGAAGGCGACACGCCACTGTGACGCCGCTCATCGCCGCCCGCTCACGTCGAGGGTCAGCGAAAGGCCTCGCAGGGTGTCCCATCTGCATCGCCAGCGTGGGAGACGATTGTTGCGATGTGATGTCACGCACCGCGACGACGTCCGGCGCAGCTCGCGGAGAGCGTCGGGGAACTCGCGCGTCAGCGCCGAGTCGGCCGTGTCGCGAGCCGCGGCGAACGCGACGATTTTGCTGGAGCCCCGTCGTTGAAACCGCGGAAGCAATCCGCCGCTCCGGCGCGGACGCGGCCACCGAGAGAGGGCCGCCCTCGTCCGCTCAAACCGGCGGCGACCCGTGGCCGCACGCGCCAAGCTTCCCGGCGCTCGGGTCGCCGTGGACGTTGGGAGACGATCGACGGGACGGGAGGGTCGGGGGACGCCAACGAATCGTTTCAGTGTCGGGGGTCGGCTCGTCAGGGAAGCCGTGGCCAACGAGCGGGGGCGAACGCCGACTTGGTCTGTACAACGGAGCGATTTCCCCCGCGTCCGATTGGAAGCTCGGCGATTGCGCAAAGCTCTCGCACCTCGCTCGAAAGGCCCCCCCCCCTCCGACCTCGCGCCCTCCGCGGCCCGTCGCTGCGACTGATCC
Source organism: Lethenteron camtschaticum (assembly GCA_018977245.1). NCBI lineage: Eukaryota > Metazoa > Chordata > Hyperoartia > Petromyzontiformes > Petromyzontidae > Lethenteron > Lethenteron camtschaticum. Next base: position 23,161 of record WFAB01002359.1, on the reverse strand, counting down.
AGATGCCCGCGCCCTCGTCGCGCGCAACCGCCACCGCGCGTCGTTCACTCCATTTTGAAAGCGCGAGGAAATGTACGGCGGGGACACGACGCGGCGGAAACCGTCGGCCCGCACGGCGAATGCGGGCGCCATGCCCACCTCCCCCCACCGCACCACCCCAGTTGGTCGCCCCNAACACGACCTCTCGTCCCTGGCGGCCCTGCTCGGTGGGGTCCTCCTCCGGATTGGGGACGGTGGATCACTCGGGGCCACCGTGGCCTGAGCCCCACGCACCCAGCACCGCCGACTAGTCCTGCGCGAATCCATCGCCTTGCTCGGGGGAAGTGGTTGGGGGGGGGGGCACCTCCACTGCCGTATTCCGCGTGGGGTGCGGCTACAGTACATTCTCTACTCGTAATCTCATCGCGCGGATTATACACACACACATATATATATTAGCTTGAAAACTGTACCCGGCTAGCGTTTCTATGACAACATGCAGATGCGCTGCGTGTTGGTAATGAGTGAGGCGGTTCCTCTGCCAAGTGCCGCCTCCCCCCTCCCCCGAAAGCTGCCCGACCCCCCACCCTCGCCCCGCCCCCGCCCCCCATCCCGCCGTTGCCTCCGAGTCGCGGGCTCCGGGTCTAGGGTCCCGAGGTCGAGCGAGCGCGCTCCAACGGACAAGCAAAGCCGCGTATGTACACGCGGCGCCCCCAGCGCGAAGGAGCCGCGGCCGGTCCTCCTCCGGTCTTCAGAGGTCGCAGGCGTGCGGGACGCTCCGCAGTTCGGCCCGGCAGGGGAACGCGGCGGCGGCCGCGGCGGCGACGGCGGCGACCCCCGCAAGGTCGTGCGGCACCGCGCCGCCGTCGCGCGCGAGCGCCTCGCTCTGCGCCCGCGCCATCTGCTCCCTGATCTCAGCCGCCACGGCCAGCTCCAGCAGCTTGTTCTCGGGGTCGTCCTCCACGGCGTCGAGCGACGGGGGGCGCGGCGGCCCGCGGCGGCGGCGATGACGGCGACGGGGGCGGCGGCGGCGACGCGTCCCACGCAGAACGGCGCGCGGTGTCCGTCCGCGACGACGCCGGAGACGTCGACCCTGCCGGGGTCGCGGGGCACGGCGACCTCCGCCACCTCCGCGACCTCGGCGACCTGGACGACCTCGGGACCTCGATGGCCGCGCGAAGAACCGTCCGCTCTCTGCTGCGGCGCAGGCTCGGCCGCCCGCGCCTCTGGAAGCGGCGGAATCGGCCGCGGGTCGGCCCCGGCGCGTCGCCCTCGCGCCGATCCGGCAGGGGCTCGCGTCCCACGCCCGGCCTCGGCTCCGCTTCCTGCTGCGCGACGGCGAACGCCCGCTCCTGCTGCTGCTCCAGCTGCTGCTGGTGCTGCTGCATTTGCAGGTGCCTCCGACCGACGAACTCGGCCCGCGCGCCTCTCCTCCCGCCGCCTTCCCTCCCGCACCCCCGGCGCCGCCTGCAGCCCCGGCCCCTGCCCCGCGGCCCCATGCCCCCCTGGAGCGGGGGCCTCCGCCGCGGCGCCCCCGCCCCCCGCCGACCCCAGGCCCCGGCGCCCCGCCGGAGCGTCCCCACCGGGCCCGCGCCTTCCGCGTGCTGCATCGGGTCCCGGATCCAGCGCAGCTGTCCGTGCTTGAACGCGAAGCGCGTGTCGCCAAACCAGCGCACGATGTCGGAGCGCGGCAGCCCGAGCGCAGCGACAGCTCCAGGTACTCGTCGGACGACGGCCACTGCGTGACCCTGAAGAAGCTCTTGAGCACCGACAGCTGCTCCTTGGTCTTCTTGGGTCGCGAGTACGGCTTCTTTCCCGCCCGGCGCCCTTCTTCAGCTTCAGCAGCTTCACCTTCTGCTGCTGGTACCGCCGCTTGCTGGAGAGGGGCCCGCGGCGTTCGCGCTCACGGCGGCGGTAGCTGCCAACGTCGGCGGCTTGGCATCGAGCGGCGACGAGCGCTGGGTCGTCCGGGGTGCGCGGCGCCGGAGACTCCTTGCGCTCGAGGCGGATGCGCACTTGTTGCAGTAGGAGTTGAGCCCGGCCTTGTAGTCGGACGTAGCGGAAATTCTAAACTTCTTCTTGGTCCCGTTTTCAAAGCCGCCGAAGTAGACGCGGGGACGGCGCCGTGTGGCGCCGGTTCGGCCACCGGCCCCGCCGCGCGCTTCACCCCGTGCTGCTTCGAGCCGCCACCGGGCTCCGAGGCCCTGCAGCGGTCGCGCTCCCGGTCTCCCTCTCCAGCCCCGGCCCCGCGCCGGCGTCGACCCGTGAGCAGCTGGGGCCCTCGGGTCCGTCGGGCGGCGCACGCGTGTCGATCCGGGCGCCGCCGCCCCCCGCCAGGTGGCGCAGTGCGCCCCGGCGTCCGCCCCGACGTCGTGTCGGCAGGGCGCCGCGTCCGAGCCGTTGGGCCGTGCCGCCTCGTGCGCCGCGGCCCCCGCGACGACGCTCACGGGGGCCGGCCCCGGGTTGTCCGCCGCCTCGGCGGCGCCGCCCAGACGGGCGAGCTGACCCTCGGCGCCGGCATCGATCCTGCCGGCCTCCGGCTCGCGATTCGCTTCTCCCACGAACGGCTCACGCGACGCCGACGCTCCTGCCGCCGTCGCCGCCGCCGTCGCCGCCGCCGACGCGGCCGCCACGGCGGCCGCCATCGCTGCTCGATCCTCCTCCTCCTCCTGGAGGAGCTTGAGGTGCTCCTGGGCCCGGGCGGCCCAGTTGAGCGAGTCCACGATGCTGAGCGACGGGTGGGCCGTGACAAAGTCGTCCTGGCGCAACGCGCGCAATCCCGCGGCCGCGGCGGCGCCGGCGGCGCCACCGTCGTACACCATGGGGCACATGGTGGGCAGGTTGCGGCTGAAGAAGCGCGTGCCGGGGCAGCGCAGGTTGCGGTAGTGGTAGCGGCTGTCGCTGAACCACTTCTTCACCTCCGACTTGGTGAGGCCCGTGCGCTCCATGATCCTGCGCAGCTCCGCCTCGTCGGGGTGCTGCTCGAGGGCGAAGCTCGCCTTCAGCTGCGCCAGCTGCTCCTTGCTCTTCTTGTGCTTGCGGCTGCGCTTGGCCACCGGCAGCCACAGCGGCGACATGAGCAGCGGGCTCAGGTTGGGCGCCGACGCCGAGCCCGCGCCGGGTGCCGGCTCGGGCCCCCGCGACGACGACGTCGAGGACGGGGCCAGCGGTGCGGCGCCCGCGCGGGCGGCGGCGCCGTGGCCGGGGAGGCCCCCCGTCCGACGGCGACGCCCACGCCCGGCGGCGCCGGGCGGCGCCGGGGTCGCCGCGTCCGTCCCCTCCGCGCGGACGTTCGACAGCTGCGACGCGACGGGCAGCAACTTGGGCGCGATCGCCGAAAACTGCTTGGAGGCCTCGCGGCTCCGGCACTCCTCGTCGGTGCCGTACGACCCCTTGCCGCAGCTCGGGCGCCTGGGACTCCGGCGCCGGCGTCGAAGCCGTCGCACGGTCGCTTGTGGGCGGCGTCCTCCGGGGCTTGTGGGCGCAGTCCCTGGAGGCGCTCGGTGGCCGGGCGAGCGCCGCGCGAGCGCCCGCCCCGAACTTTCCCGCTGCCTCCTCCCCGTCACCGCCGGTCTCCTCGTGCTGCTCCGACGCCGCGCGCTTGAACACGATGCCCCCGCGCCGACATCGTGGTTGCTGATGGTGCTGGTGCTGGTGCTGCAGCTGGTGCCGCTGCCGCCGCCGTTATTGTTGATGATCTGATTGATGATCTGGTAGGTGACGCTGTGCGGCACGAGCTGCGGGCCCTGCTGCGCCTGCTGCGCCTGCGTGGGGATGACGATGGGGCTGGGCAGCACCGCAATGACGGGCGCGGAAGCGCCGCCCGGCTGCCCTCCCAGCACGCCGCCGGCGCCCAGGTGGCCCAGGCTCAGGCCGAACGCGCCCGCGGTGCCGCCGCCAAACAGCCCGCGCCCAGCGCCGCGATGGCGTTGGCGATCAGCTGCCGCCGCGCCTCCTCGATCTCCTCCGGGGACCAGCTGATGCCGCTCTGCACGCGCCGCGCCGCGAACCAGCTGCGGATGCGCTCCTCGGAGAAGGGCGTCACGGACGCCAGCCACGACACGTCGCCCTGGGAGGGGTACGGGAAGCGCGCGAACGCCGTCGCCAGGTGCGGGTTCGCGTCCATCGCCGGGTCGGGTCCACCACGCTCAGGATGGACACCACGGAGCCCAGGCCACCGCCGAGCGCCGCCGGCGACAGCCTCTGCACGGCGTGCGACTGCTGCCCGTGCCCGCCGTAGGGCGAGGCCGCGGCGTGCAGCGCCACCTGCTGCTGCAAGTTCTGCTGCGGACCCTGCACGATGTGGTGCAGCACCGGGTTGAAGATCTGGAAGGCCGCCGGCTGGGTCACGTTGAGCGCCAGCGCGCCCTTGGAGAGGCCGGCGTCGGGAGCGTAGAGGTCGCTCAGCCGCACCGCCTGGCCCAGCCCCACGCCGGCCGGCAGCACGGCCAGCGTCTTCTGCGACCCGTCCGAGTCCGCCGCCGACGCGGCCTTCGCCTGCTGCGCCGTCGCGTGGCACTCGAGCGGTCCGGCGCGACCCTGCGCCCCGCCGCGTCGCCCTCGTCCGCCGCCGACCTGAACCGGCGGCCGTCCGAGCGTCCGTTGTCGCCGTCGCAGATGGACAGCGGCTGGCCCTTGGCGGGCCTCGCGGGGCTCTGCTCCAGGATGGTCTGGTCCTGTCGCTTTATGACGCGCAGGCGCATGCTGTTGAGCGACGGGTGGTGCCGCGAGTTGTGCTCGGCGAAGGCGCCCTGGCGCGCCGTGCGGAAGTCGCACGCGCGGCAGATGTACACGGGTTCACCACGACGTTGGGTGCGCCGTGTCCACGTGGCACGTGAACAGGCCGAAGTCCTGCGTCGCCAGGTGGCAGTGCTTGCACTCGTAGCGGCCGCCCGCCGAGCCGCGCGACTGCGGCGGTGGCGCGGGAGACGGCGCCGACGTTGCGCGGCACCGCCCCCGCACGCTGAGATCCTGCGGGCGGTCCTCGTCATCCTCGTCAAGCTCGTCCTCCTCGTCGTCGTCGTCGTCGTAGTCGCGGCGGCCGTCCCCGCGGCGGCGGAGTCATCGCCGTAGCGGTCGCCGGCGCGCGACGGGGCGGCGCCAGCATCGGCGGCGGGAGGAGGAGGCGGCGCGGCCGAGCTGCTGCTGCTGCTGGGCCCGCTGAGCGGCCACGGCCGACGAGAAGCTGATCCACGTGGCGGCGGCCGCCTTGAGCGCCGAGTCCTGGTGCAGCGCGCCCGACGGGAGGTTGAGGAACGCCGGCGCCGGCGTGAGCCGCTGCTCGCTCGTCATCGCCGCCGCTGTGCGATTGCCGGCGCGCTCACGGCACGGGGCGCCGCCTAAATGCTCCTGCTGGTCCTACCGCTGCTGCTGACGATGCTGCCGATGCCGTACTCCATGTGGGCGGGTGGTGCAGCCGCACAGCGGGACCGGCCGTGGGATGCAGGCGCGGTGCCGGACGCTAGCGGTGAAGGCCACGGTGCGCGGCACGAAGAAGCATCCCGGTCTCACCTGCGACACGATACACGACGTGGCGCACGACACAACATTACAGAACGCAACACACGAGAAATAAAATAATCAGACAACACGCCTCCTCTAGGCGCGTCTGTCACCCCGCGTGGACCTCTGCACTCCCAGCAGGCCGAGCGGCCGGAGGGAGCAAGCGGCGTGGAGCGGGCGCCGCACAGGACGAGCGACTCCACGGCCGTCTCCTGCCTCCAAACTCATAGCCACCTAACCACGCTCCGTTAGCCGCGTAACCACACACATTCACCTAACCACGCTCCATTAGTCACGTAACCACACACATTCACCTAACCACACTCCGTAACCACACACATTCACCTAACCACGCTCCGTTAGCCACGTAACCACACACTTCACCTAACCACACTCCGTAACCACACACATTCACCTAACCACGCTCCGTTAGCCACGTAACCACACACATTCACCTAACCATGCTCCGTTAGTCACTTAACCACACACCTTCACCTAACCACGCTCCGTTAGTCACTTAACCACACACATTCACCTAACCACACTCCGTTAGCCGCGTAACCACACACATTCACCTAACCACGCTCCGTTAGTCAGGTAACCACACGCCTTCACGTAACCACACTCCGTTAGCCACGTAACCGAATGCCTTTACTTCACCGCACGCCCAGCAGGACTTCTCCTTCCTCACCATCACCGCTGCTCCTTCCCCCAACGGACTCCCCTGAGGGCGGCCAATTAAACGGTACCCCACCCCCGGTGGCCGCCACCGGCACCGCCGCGGTCACCACGAACTCCCGGCACGGGCACGGCGAGCTCCCGGCACGGGCACGGCGAGCGAGGTCGCCGGGTTGAGCCGGAGAGGCGCCGCTCGCGGTTTTGTCGTCCGGTCACATCCTCCCCTCGTCGGTTACCGTGGGCACAAAATCCGCGTCGTCGTGAACGCAACCGACGCGGCCGTCCGGCGCTCGTCGGCGCGAACATCGACGATCCCTCACCGATGAAATTGGCCCGGCAGCTGCGGTCGCGAGCGGCGACGCAATTAAAACGCGCGTTTAATAAATTACCTGCGACCCGGAATCCAGCGCGATCGGCGGAGCGGCGCCGTCACCCCGAGCGACCGCTGGCGCGCGGGCCCGCGCACGTGTACACGCGCGGACACGCGCAATCGTCCGCGTAGGAACAGCGAGCGCGCGTAGAAACAGCGAGCGTGCGTAGAAACAGCGAGCGCGCATGCCTGGGCAGCGCGCTGCGTAATGGACCCTGGCGGCTGCGTCCTTCCAACTGCCCCCCACCCCCCCCTCTCCCTCTCTCCTCCACCCCCGCACCCCCGCCCCGGTCCTGGCCGTGCCGCCGTGTTTACGCCTTTGGCTGCGGCGCGGCTCAGCTCCAGATTAACCCCTCCCCGCACCACGTGCACACGCGGGCGGCGAAGGCGGCGGGCCCCAGCCACGGCAACCGCCGAAGCCGGGCGACGTCAGGAGGACGTCGCCCACGTCGCCCAAACTGGACGTCAAACTGACCGCGCGACCTCCGCCGCGCCGCCGCCGCCGCCATGGCCGCTCTCTCCGTCTCCGCGGCCCGCAGCGGCCAGGGTCGTCCGGCGGCCCGGCGACTTGCGCCATCGTCACGGGGCCTCGCCTAGTTTGCCTGCTGGGTCGACTGCTCTCCGGCCCGGCCGGAAGCATGTGGCACAAAGACAAAGATGCCCCCGACTCCCCCCGTGTAGCCTACACAGACTGTTGGGGCAAGTGCTCTTAGCGAGCGGTCTGTGAAGGCCGGCGTGGCGCACCAGGGACCGATGGTAGTGGCGTCGACTCTTGGCCCCACCGAGGGCGGCACTTCCCTCCGATCCCCGTGATTATTATCAAGATGCATTATTATCAAAATCAATAATCCATCGCGATCAATCAGTCAGCGGAGATGTTACGATAGTGACGCCCGCCCAGCACCCGCACGCGAACCGATTTCATCGTCGCTCCATCTCCGTGGTGGACGCGGGTCCCAAACGCGTTGCTCCCAGTCCCCGTCCTCGTCGACCGTCATCCCGCTCTTCTGGCCGTCATGCCGCGTCTGGCATTCGCGGAGCGGGCGATGTTACCAATAACGAGCGCGTGTCCTCCAGTCCACGTGCCCCTCCTCCTGTCCATCGTCAACGTGCGATACCCACGCGCGCATGCCGGCACCCTCATTAAGGCACCGAGGTAGAACCGCCCATGCTGCTGCTGCCGCAGCAGGTGCGTTGCGCGTGACGTGCGCCCCCCCCCCCCCGCACTCGCGTCGTCACACGCCGTTTGCATCGATTCGCGTCACTCAACGAGCGATTGAATCGACGCGCGCGCTGGCAGAAACCCACTTGCCCTTACCGCCCAGCGGGGCTTGGAAGGTTTGCACAATTCTCCGCGCGATCCACCAACCCTTGCCTCTCGAGTGCTCTGGATCACCACTGCCCTGCACCTCCATCAACATCGCCATGGCCATTTCCCCCGTGAACCGTCTGGCCGCCGCGTTTGAACCATCTTTCGGTGAACTTGATTTTTCAACGCCAAACACGTGACGGCGATTATATAATGAGATAATAAATCGGTATGCGGCGAAAGGGCTTAATAATGTGGAGCATATCACTGTAAGCTGGTAACGTTTCAGGCAACAGCCCTGCTTCCAAGCGAATCCCTTTTAAGGCCACGGTGTCATCGACGAAGGCGCCGACACTTTGTTGCGTGCTTGTGCTGCACCCATTGCCGATGCCGCGCTGGCAAATTATTTTGGCGGCAGGGTTCGACTGCCGACTCGGGGCGGGCATCCGACTGTGCGGGATTCGTACTCCCCCCACCATGTCCTCTACGGTTTTTCCCGCGGGTTCTCCGGTTTCCTCCAATAGCAAAAAATATATTCAAAAAACGCTCGCTCGCGGAGCCGTTGGCGGAGCGTGAACTCCCGAGTGTGGCGGAGAGGGCCCTGCGCCATTTGCTCTCCGTGCACGGCGCTCGATGCCGGACTCAAAAAACACCACAACGGCCGCGGACGCCGGCGTCGCCGTCGTCCCCGCCGCATGGGATCCGCTCGGCGGGCAGCGGCGAGCCAGAAAATGTATACGCACCCTGGCACACCGCAGCCAGTATATGTCTCAATATGACCGTGGCGACTGGCGCGAACACTAGCCACGTGCCGGATGCTCAGTCGAACGTCGACATAGAAAATATTTTGGTGAGAAATGAATTCTCGAGCATCATCGTGTTGAAGCGCACTCTGTGTTGGGTAAACTGAGCGCGTGTGCGCGTGCGCGTGTCGGTCTGGCCAACAGCCCTCGGCAGCCGTCAAACGCAAGCACACACGCACACACGCACACACGCGCGTCGCCTCCCGTTGTTCTTTCGCAGCGAATATCGATCGCCCCCATTTTTTTAGTTGCAACGGCTGAGATGCACGGCCTCCGCGCCAAGGCACGCACGCGTGCCGGGTCCGCACGCCCGTGCGTACGCACACGGCGGGGTGCGATGGTCGCGGAGAGCGAGCGGCGAGCGCGTACCCTCCGGGCGCGTCGCGCCTCGTGCGTACGCTCGGCGCGTTGCCCGCGACGGGCAAACACAAACGCGACTCTCTCCGAGCAGGAATGCGGCGCTGGTTTGGGCGGAGCGCGCGGGGCGGCGGGCGCGTACACGCACGCACGCGCCGCCAGGCTGGCCCCCACAGGCCCCCGCCCCCCCCCCNGCCTGCCCCGGTGAGGGATGGCGCCCGCCGTGCGGCAGAGAAACCACGGGCGCAGCCCCCCGCTTAATCCCCACGTCCAAGCCGCGCCGACGCGGAGAACTTGCATTCCCGCGCCGACCCCAATTATATAACCGCGGGGAGGGGGCGGGCGACGTCGGGAGGGGGCCGGGGTTCGTTGGGGTTCGCTGGGAGGGGAGGGCGGCGAGGGGGCTCCCCGCGGAGCTCGCGTCACCCCGGGAACACCGGCAGGAATGTCAACACAATTACACGTCCGCACCTCCGCTCCCTCCCCGTGCTTCGCGCAAATAAATCGCGGGCCCGGGAGGAAGGGGGGAGGGAGGGAAGGGAGGGGAGGGAGAAATAATCGGCCACCATCGACCTTCAGCTCAGGAATCGCAATCAAGTCGTTTGGTTTGGTGCGTGGCGGGGTCGAGTTTTGTGGCCTGCAGGAGAACTCATGGGGCGAAGAGAACGCTGCCGCTCGCTCCCCGGCCCGAGGAGAGGCCCTCCATGCCACCCGGAGCGGACGGCGACGCCGCTTCGCCGGAGCCGCACGAGGCCCGGCCATCGTGCAGGGGGGAGCCCCCCCCCCTGCTCCGCGGGGCCGTGAGGCCACGGATGGGCCGCGCGCGCCGAACTGGAACCGGCGTCTCCAGATTTAATTCTCAGAAACCCCCCCCCACCACCGCGACGAGGATGGGGAGGAGCGTGTCCTGAGCTGCCCCGCGCCCACGCGGCGGTAATGGCAACCACATTAGCGCGCCCGCAGACTTCGCGAACAAACGCGCCGGCGCGGAGGGCCGCCCGCCCTCCTGCCCGATCGTCGGCGTTAGGCGGTTGCGGTGGCCGCGGCGAAGGGAGGCAATAACCGTGACTCGCGATTCAAACAGAGCCGGAGCGCGCTCGACCGAGCGCCGTAACGGGAGAGGACGTAAATCTGCGCACGAGACTCGGGCGCCAGCGCTGGCGCTATGTGGCGAGCGCAGCCAAGGAAAACAAACGCCGGCAGCAGAAGCAAGCGCCGACGGCTCCGGGCGCACGCGCGCGACGATGCGGCCTGTTCCATGACCTCATGGCGCACAAGGGAAACGTCAGGGGGATCGGTTTTTCGCATCCAGAAAAGCGCCCGAGTGGCCCGGGCCGGCGGACGCCCCCCACGACGGTCGCGTTGGCGGCTTTCCGGTCACGTTGGCGCTCCAAGGGTGCCGGCTCGCCGCGCCGGGAGGGTGACGGTGCTGGATGTGCAGCGGATGTGCCCACGATGGCGGTGGTGCGGAAGGGCACCGCGAACCCGGCGGGATCGTTCAAGTAGCCGAGTGGGTTCGACCATGCAGACAAGTAGCGTCGCCACCACCGCCACCCTAACCGCGACCGCCACTACTACTGCCATTACCATCAACCACCATCACCGATACTGCAACCGCCGTAACGGCCACCACTTTCCACCACCACCTTTGCCGTCATCATCATCACGAATATCATCACTTTTCCACCACTACCTGCCATCAGCATGACTTTTCTAACAACTCCGCCACCACCGCCACCGCTGTTACCACCGCTACCGCCATCGCCACTACCATAACCGCAATCACCACCAACCACTACCATAGTCGCAATCACCACCGCCGCCACCACAACCGCCATCGCCACTACCACCACAGCCACCGCTACCGCCGCGGTCTCTCTCCGCCGAGCCCGCTGGTCGCGCTCTCCGAGTAACGAGGCGAGGGTCCTCGCCGCCGGCGCCCCTCACCCCCCCTCGGTGTCGGTGCCCACCGGCGGGCAGAGCGCTTCACCGTGGCGCGTCCGCCTATTTATTCGTCCGACAGAGCCGGCGGCGCGGGGCCTCGTTTGCCGGCGACGGTCGAAGCCGACGCCAAGCGCTGGCCCTAATTACGTCCGGCGCCGGTGAGACCGCATTAAACAGCTGCGCCGATTTTTTTCCCCTCTGTTTTTCACGAGCCCTTAGCCGCGAGCCGCCGTTCCCTCCACCTTCCTCTCGCCGCCTGATATTACAGCCCCACCCCCCGCCAACGCTCCCCCACCCCCCACCCTGTCTATTTTTTGCCTGTCGGCCCCCAAATAATTCTCGCTTGGACGCCAGCGAGCGACGGAGCGAGAACCGCGTCGCCACTTCCCGTCCTTCCTGCAGGCCGATCGATACGTCCGCCCCTCCACGGCCACGGTCCGCTTAATATGCGCTAGCTGCTCGCAGCACCCAGTGCCAACCACACCCGGCACACCCAGCACCCCTAGCACACCCAGCACACCCAGCACACCNACACACCCAGCACACCCACACATCCGGCACACTCGGCACACCCAGCACACCCAGCACACCAGCACACCCAGCACCCTAGCACACCCAGCACACCCAGCACACCCACACACCCAGCACACCCAGCACACCCACACACCCACACACCCAGCAAACCCACACACCTCGCGTTCATACAAGAAGCGGTGGCCCCAGCACACCCTGCTGCACTCGTCGCGTACACCACCCATCACAAACACCGCCTGAACGCCCCGCACATCACGCACTGTCCAACACACGAGGATAGACACCAACCTCCACCCCGATGCCCCCCCACCTTCCTTTAGACCCCGACCCACGCAGAGCTCGGCTCGTCACTCGGAAGCCGCCGTGAGCGAGAGCTAAACCGGGAGGAGGTGGACCCAGGCGCTCGGGGTCTCCCGGCTTGAACCCGACCGCGGCGGAGCCGCCGCGACGCGCACCGAATCCCGGCGAGCCGACGCCGCCTTCCGAATGCAAACGATGTCCGTGGCGCAGACGCAAGCCGCACGCGTGCGCACATGGCGGGGGGGGGGGGAACGGGGGGGGGTTAGGAGGTTGGGTGGCCGTGGAGCGCACGCAGAAACCCAGCGAGCCACGCAGCACCAGCACCGGCAGCGCGGGCGAGCGCTCGCCACGCTGGCCGAGTCGTCCCTGCGGCAGCGGCGGCGCTCGCCGTGGCCGCTGGCTCCGGCGCTGCGGGTCCCTCTCCGCGTCGCTCTGACCTAGATACACGAGGAGCGAGCGAGCGGTGCACTCCGCGCCGAAAAAAAAAATTACGATAACCGCCCGACAGCCGAAGGCGGCGGCGGCCTGGTTATAAGGGCACGTACAGCAGTCGCAGCGCAGCAGCGGCGGCAGCTTGGAGAGATGCGGAGAGACGTTGGGAAGAAAGAGAGGGAGGGAGAGCACGAGAGACGTTTTTCTTCCTGGTGCCGAGCCCAGGGGCTCTGCTGCGCTCATTTCATGCTGCGTGCGGTTGTCTCAGAATTGAGAATTGCGCTTTGAAAAAACCCCACCGCAGCACGGAATGGCGGGAGCCACTTGCACCAGCGGGTCGAGCGAATGCGCAGGAAAAACGCAGTATGCGCGCCGTAACCGTCGCCACCGCCGTCGCCGCCGCCGTCACCTGCAGCGAGGACGAGCCGACGACGCTGGCGCCGCCACCGCCGCCACCGCCGCCTCGGCAGGAGAAGTCATCGGCGTGGCGTCGCGTGGGCAGCGCGCTCAAATTCAAAACAAAAACAACAAAACTAATGCGGCGCCGCGCGCCTCTCCGTGCGCCGTACAGTGCGGCGGGATCATGCGCGCGCTCGCTCGCCCTCCCTCTCGCGCTCTCTCGCTCTCTCCGACTCTCTCTCCCTCGCTAGCTCGCGCTCTCCCCGCCTCGCTGGCACGCACGCACGCACGCTCTCACACGCGCCAGGGATAATTGGTTTTCCGCCAGCAAATCTGTTTCCCAACATGCTTTGCAGCGCGCGGCGCGGACGGTCTTAGTGGTGGCAGCGGCGGGGCGGTGGAAAGAAAAACATCAATAACATTTCTAGCGGCGGCGGTGGCGGCGGCAACCGAGCAAAACCGCTTTTACTCCGTGCCAAGCGGCGCAACGGTGCCGAAACGAGGAGAGGGAGGGCCCGGGGAGGATGGGTGTGGGGCAGCGGGGCCCGTGGGGAGGGGAGGAGGGGGTCACGGTGGAGAGGGCGGCAGCTCGAGGGAGGAGAGAGAGGAAGGGGTGGGGGAGCCACGAGTCGCAAACACGCCGAGCGAGCGGCGCGGCAACGGCCGCGGCGCCGAGTTGGAAATCGCCGAGTCGGTGCCAAAAAAACCACCGGAACCAAAAAAAATAATAAACCGGACGAGCGGCGGGGCCGCCACCGCTGCTGCTGCTGCTGCTGCTACCGTGGCGGCTTCGCGCGGCGCAGGAAGGAAAGGCTGACGGCCGGGCTCGTGGCGGGGCACAGCCGACGTCTGGAACTAACCGCTCCGCATGCCCGGAGGGTCGCTCTGACCGGCGTCGCCACCATTCCCACCGCGGACAAAAAAAAAAAGCGCGTAGGTTTCCCGCTCGGCCGAGGTGTAGAACCCAAAACAGTGCCGTCCACGACTGCAACAAAGTTTAACACGAGACCGGGACGAGATTTCGGTACAAGTGATGCCGATTCCTGGCGGGACCGTCTCAGTGAAACCCCAACAGGTGGCACCCTGAGCTGCAGCAGAGTTGATCCCACAGACACCGAGGGGCAGGGACAGGGGGATGGGGTGGACAACGGTGATCGCTGGACCAGGAGAAAGCGATGCACAGGGCGAGGGGGGAGGGGTGCCGGGGGGGTTTGAGTGATGCTGCTGCCCCAATCTGCCTCCACAGCCAGGGGCTGCCGCACGGAAAGGAAAACATTCCCACCAGCCCCGTGTATTTATGTTGCTGCGGCTGCGCGTTTATCACACTCCACGCACGTCCAGCAGTGCGCCCGTCCTCACTTAGCGGTGGCCGTCGGAGCTCAAGGAGACGGCGGCTCTCTGGGAACATGCAGTCCTCACGGCATCGCTCGTGCTAACCCCCACCCCCCCTCCCACTGTGACCCCACCACTCTGTGACCCCACCACTAGCCGTGCCACTATGCCCCAACCCCAACTTCTAACGTCACCCCCCTAACAGTAAGCATACCCCTAATCCATCACCTAAATCTATCCAGAACTATACCCACAAACTAACTCCCAACCCGAACAATACTGCTAACCCTACCCCTAAAGCTACCCGCTGACTCGACTTCTTACCGTATCTCAACCCCTAACCTTAACCCTACCCCTCACCGTCCCAAGCTACGCACCGTCTCCGTAGTCCGAACTCTATCCCTCATCTTGATCATGGTTCTAACCATAGCTCCTACTCAAAACACTAGCGGGCCCCCCCCTACCAGTTCCAACGCGAACTTGGTATCGCAATGCAGTGGACCCACTTAGCACGAGCACACGAACCAATCCCAATGCTCCACCTCCGCGGTGGACGTACCCCGAGGCTCTTTTCCCCCCTTTGTCTGCAACTCCGTAGTGATCCTCGCTCCACCGTCTGGCCCGCGACGCGCCCTGCCCCAAAAGCCCCGCTCACTTTTACGAACCGTCGTGTTGACGTCATTCGCGTGCGATCTCTAATCCACATGCTCGCTCCCCCCCTCTCCCGCTCTCAGTTGTGACTCCAAGCACAGGTCCATCCCTCACGTTCCGTCCCCGCGGTCAGCGGCTACGTTAGCGACGTGCGGCGCGGACACTCGCCCGCTCGCGCTGTGCCCCCGCGTCCGACGCATCGGAGCGTCGCCGCCACCGTCACCGTTGGCTACGCCAAAGCGCTCCGCAAGCTGTTCCCCCTCACCTCTCCGCCCCCATCCGCGTCGATCGCGGCTCCGGCCACCGCATCGACTACCCACGTCCCGCCGTGTTCCAAGCTTGCGATGTGCGTGACGGTGCCGCTCACACGCAAGTGAATGTAAATGGATAACGACGCGATTAATGCACTGGACGAAGGCTCGGCGGGGGATTTTTGGGTGCGGTTTTGGGCACTCGCGGCCTCCCAACGTCCCCCGCTAACTGCCCTGCGCCCCCCCCCACTCCCCCGAACCCCATCGCAGGCAAGCGAGAGGAGATTTCCATTTGAACACGGAACAGAAGGAAGTCCCGCCCTGCCGCGCGCACTCACACGGAGCTCCCAAGGGACCCCCACCCCTCCGATTCCTGCTGCCCCCCAGCGACGGTGGGAGTCTCCACCGGGCCAGCCAACATCCCATCGAGTTGGCGCACCCGCGGGCAACCGCTCGTCGCACCCACAGCCCGGTGATGTCACGCCGAAATTGGCGCCGCCGCCGCACGTGACGCAATTTGGGACGGCGAGGGACGCAAGCCCCGCGCGGCACACGGCGACGGCGCGCACGCAGGTGGCACAACGGGGTACGGCATGCGGGACGTGGCGCGTGGCACAGGGAACGTGGCAAACAAGAGCACGGCTTTCGGCTAACAGGACAGGGCAAGCGGTATACGCGAAACGGACGGTGCCACGCAGGATATTGCGCACGCCCGTACAGGACACGGCAAGCGTACACAGCGCACGGCGCGGTGAGCGGGGACCGTGCCACGCGGGGCAGGGGAGGGGGGCGCAGAGCGCGCTACGCACGACACGGAACGCGGAGTTCGGCCCATCGCCCGTGGGCGGCATGGCACTGGGCAGGGTGTGGCGCGGAAGAGGGCGGAGTGGAGGGAGGGAGGGAGTGGGGGGCACTGGCAAAACCAACAAAAGCAGCAACGTGAGCAGCGGGAGTCCAGGGCAACCGGGGCCCAGCCCCTGCCCGCACCCTCTCCCCTTCAACCCTCAGCTCCCAAAATATACATTTCTCCTCCCCGTAGCTCTGCTGGCGTTTCGTGGGCCTGAGAGCCGACGGCCCTCTCGACCGACCCAGACGACGCGCGTACCCGCGGGCCCCCGCCACCGCCGCGGCGCACGCCCAGGTCGCGCTCCTCGGGGCGAGAGCTGCCGGCCAAACGGAGTGACAAGACGCACAAAGCACTCGGAGACAAAGATCCAACCCGTGTAGCGTTCCATGGACTGTTGGGGCAAGTGCCGTTAGAGAGCACCTACGAAGGCGGCCGCGGCGCACGAGGGGCAATGGTGCGGCCAGCGCCACGTGCGGCCGCCTTTGTCTCACAAGTGTTGATGTTTACACACCACACCAGCTACTCTTATTAGGCCGAGCCGACCCAGTGGAGGGCCCAAGACCGATGTCGATATTCGTCACTGATATTGGCCGTGAGCAGAAATTGGACCCGAGTCACCGGGTTCGCAGCGAAACGCGCGAACCATTATACTGCCGCTACCCAACACGCACACACACACACACGCATGCACACGCACGCACGCGCACGCACGCGCACGCACGCACGCGCACGCACGCACACGCACGCGCACGCACACACACACACACGCACACACAGGGACAGAACCGCAGCAAGAAAAAAGGCGGATCCTGCCCCGGAGTTCGGCAACCATTATCGCACTCCGCCCGTCGGCACGGGCTGCCAGGGGGGCAACTCACACAGCCAAAACGTCTCCACGCAGCTCAGTGCGTCCCACGGCTCGCCCCGAAACCAACACCGCGCCCGCCTCCCCCCACCGCACCCCCGCACCCCCGCGCCTTATCACCTGCAGCCAAGACAAACACGGAGTCACGGCGAGCGGCTAAGGCAATGTTTGTTCTGGGGGTTGTTCTGCCACCATCACCACCGCCGCCGCAGGGGCAAGTCCCGGAGCCGGGAACATCAGCCCACTCTTCCTCCGCCGTTCGCACGTGGCTAAAACACCGCCCGGGCGCGTGCAAACTGTGGGCACGCGGTGCGAACGAGCGGGCGGGCGAGCGGGAATTAAAATTAGACGACGCCGGAGTGGAAAATCTGAAGCGAGCAGCACGGCGCGACTGTCACGGCCGCCGGGTCTCTCTTTAAAATGTGCGGCGTCTCTCTCTCCTCCCCGCACTGCCGCAGCGGTCCGGCGCGCCGTGCCGCGTATAAATTATGGAGGAGGCAGGGCGAGGAGGGCGGCGGTAACGGCGGCGGCGTCAGCGTGCGAGCTGGCAAGCGCGATCGCCGCGGCGCCGGCGCCGCTATTCACCTTGGGCTGACATTGAGGACGTGGGCAGCGGTGGGGGCTCGGGAGGGGGTGGGGGGCGGTGGGAAGTATGGCACCGAGGGGGTCTCTGGGGGCGTGGAGTCACCGACAGGGGGTCACCGTGGCCGTGTCGCGTAATGAGCGCTGCTTCTCGGACACGGGAAATGGTGGGGAGGCCTTCGGGAAGGGGAGCTGCGTAATATTGGGGGGCGGGGGTGGGGGGGCAAGGTTAAGAAAATCCACGGCGCGAAACTCAACGAGCGGGACGAGTCGAGGGGCAGAACGTGGGGGGGGGGGGGGTCTGGCAGGGGATGGGGCGGCAGCGAGGGGTGGTGCCATCAACAGACCCGGCCTGGACCCACTCTGCGATGTGGCCTCTACGTCCTTTGCGAGCGTTTTAGCTCGCAAACTCGCGCCGGTGCCAATTAGCGCCGCTTGTTGCCGATCGCTTGGGGTTTTTGGGGGGGGGGGGGGGGCTTCAGGCCTGTGCTCAGCTATCACGATGACAAATAGCGGAAACACCTCGGTGAGCATCCGACAAGATACCGATCGGAGCGCGTTTGGAACGTCCACAGCTACGAGCTCCCTAGACGGGTTTCACAAACTTCACTCTCGCAAACTGGCTTCCTGAGTGGGGGAGGGGTGCCGCGGAGGCAGGATGTTAACTCCCTCGCCTAGTCTACAGGAGGTCGTGGGTTCGATCCCAACCCCGACGCCTGCTGCTGTATATTTGGAGTTTGTGTCTGTCTCTCTCTCTCTCCCCCGTGATCGCATGGATTTTCCTCCGGTCCTCTGATTTTTCCCACCACATTCAGAATCAACGTCACGCATTTTACAGTATTTGGCTGCTGCTATAAATTTCCATGCAAAAAGCCGCCTCTTCGTTGAGCTATCATTGCCAGGCCGCCTTTGAAAAAGAGCTGTACAGCTCAATGGGCCTCACCTGGTGAGATAAAAATTGTTTAGTTTAGAGTTTAGTTTATAGTTTAAGTCTAGGGTACGTGGAAGTGGGTCTCGGCACCCCTGACAGCAGCGGTTACAACCCCTTCCTGGCCCCGCGGGTCGTTGTCGTCAAACCCGCTGAACGTCCGAGAGGACCAATACGCCCGCGGTGTTAACCAGGGCGGCCTGGCCGAGTCGGACCACGAACGTCCGCGACGAGTGGCGAACGCGCAGCCGCTTGGGCCAATGCAAGTGGTGCACGCTGCTCGACGTGGCATACAAGCGTCACACACCTGCGTCACACACCTGCGTCACACACCTGCCTCACACACCTGCGTCACACACCTGCCTCACACACCTGCGTCACACACCTGCGTCACACACCTGCGTCACACACCTGCGTCACACACCTGCGTCACACACCTGCGTCACACACCTGCGTCACACACCTGCGTCACACACCTGCGTCACACACCTGCCTCACACACCTGCGTCACACACCTGCCTCACACACCTGCGTCACACACCTGCCTCACACACCTGCGTCACACACCTGCCTCACGCACCTGCCTCACACACCTGCCTCACACACCTGCGTCACACACCTGCCTCACACACCTGCGTCACACACCTGCGTCACACACCTGCCTCACACACCTGCGTCACACACCTGCCTCACACACCTGCGTCACACACCTGCATCGCCACAACCCACCTTCAGCCCAGAGTAGTTTCATTGCATCCACGTGCCCGCGTTCTAACGCACACTAACACCCATGCACCCGCGTTTGAACGTGCTCCAACACCCCCGTGCACTTGTTCCCGCACCTCCAATGAGCGCGGTTGGCTACGTACGGTGCGAAAGAAGTTCAACGTACATAACGCACCCCGACATCCACGGCGCCCGCGTTTTAACGTGCTTCAACACCCACATGCCGGCATTCTAACGCACGTTAACACCCACGTGTCCGCATTCTAACCTGATCCAACACCCACGCGATAACGAACCACCACACCCACGTGTGCGCGTTCTAACGCCCCCGAACACCCCCACGCCCGCGTTCAAACACCCACACTCCCGCGTTGCAGTGTGCTCAAACACCCACGCGCCCGTGTTGTAACGCACACCAACACCCACGGCAACCTGCATCCTGACACCCCCGCGTCCGCGTCCTGGCGCACGCACACCCGCGGCACGGGGAGCTCCGAGCAACGTCGACGCTTCGAGAACGCCGCGAAGCGGAAACGCTTCCCGTGAGAGCGCCCATTGTCCCCGCGCCACCCGGCGTGCGGGCAGAGCCGGGCATCGGGGAGGTTAACGATTGCTTCGGGGGGGGCGGGGGCGGCAGTGGAGGGGGGGGGGGGTCTCCATCGTTTTTGGTAAAGCACGTGACGGCGTGTCAGGCTGCACGGGGCGACGCGTTATTTCCCGAGCGAAGCGTTCGGCGCCCGCGGCCCCGCCTGAACACTGGGCCCATTGTGGCCGAGGCGGACTCTGCGACGACGGATCGCGAAATCAAACCGCCGGGACGTTTGGCGCTCGCATCGCTCCTGTGACGGCGAGGCCGTGGGGGGGGGAGGGGGCGGGGAGCAAAAAGGGGGGCGCGAGCAGATGTGGCCAAATGATTTTTACCCAATTAAATAATTTGATGGTCATTTACAAGAATTTGGCAACTTAACACCGTGACGACGGTAAACACGGCCGTCTGAATAACATTACGGGAAGTTTGGCGTCCGCTGCGGAGCAGACGGCGCACGTTTGACGCAGCATTAACCGGGGCTGCCGTCGGGTTTGAACCGTGAAAGTCCGCAACAAGCCCCCAACGGAACGCTGCTCGACCCCAAGGTAACGTAGGCCGAAGCAGAAAATTTGCCATTGTGGAGGATGTGCGTGCGAGCCAGCGACACGCGTGCTAGCACACGTGTAAACACGCGTGCGAATAACACGTGTGCCGAGCGACGCGAGCAGTGCGAGCGTCGTGTGAATCTGGTAAACCCCCGCCCCCCCCCCCAAAGTGCCCAACCCCCCCCCACCCTGCCCCACCCGCGTGGTGGACGCGGTGCGGCTGCTGAGCTCATTGTGGTGTGAAATTACAGAGTGGTGCCCGAGCCGAGCGGCGCTGGCACTGAGCAGCAGGGAATGCGAGCGTGTACGCGCGGCAGGTGTACGGCGTGAGGGTGTACGCGCGTGCGAGGTGTACGCGCGTGCAAGGGTGCTACGCGCGTGAGGGTGACGCGCGTGCAGCGGTGTACGCGCGTGCAAGGGTGTACGCGCGTGCAGGGTGTACGCGCGTGCAGGGTGTACGCGCGTGCAGGGTGTACGCGCGTGCAGGTGTACGCGCGTGCAGGGTGTACGCGCGTGCAGGGTGTACGCGCGTGGAGCGTGTACGCGCGTGCAGGGTGTACGCGCGTGCAGGGTGTACGCGCGTGCAGGGTGTACGCGCGTGCAGGGTGTACGCGCGTGCAGGGTGTACGCGCGTGGAGCGTGTACGCGCGTGGAGGTGTACGCGCGTGCAGGGTGTACCCGCGCGGAGGGTGTACGCGCGTGGAGCGTGTACGCGCGTGCAGGTGTACCCGCGTGGAGCGTGTACGCGCGTGGAGCGTGTACGCGCGTGCAGGGTGTACCCGCGTGGAGCGTGTACGCGCGTGGAGCGTGTACGCGCGTGCAGGGTGTACGCGCGTGCAGGGTGTACGCGCGTGCAGGGTGTACGCGCGTGCAGGGTGTACGCGCGTGCAGGTGTACGCGCGTGGAGCGTGTACGCGCGTGGAGGGTGTACGCGCGTGGAGGGTACGCGCGTGCAGCGTGTACGCGCGTGCAGGGTACACGCGCTTCCATCCTACGCGCTCGCTGTGCGTGTACTCGCCGCGTACCGGTTCGGCGCGTACGCCGCGCGTACGCCCCGCGCCACCGTGCGCAAACTGCGCGTTCACTCGGTCCACGTGTCTCCCGCGGGTATGCACTTCGCTGCGCGCGCGCAGCACCGTAGAAACTGGGCCCGGCACTGGGTGGCCAGACGGGGTTTTAAAGGGACAGCGTGGAAGCCGTGGTGGCTAACGATGCAACGGCAGCCGATGCATCCCCGAACACGGCCGCCCATCCCCTACGGCCTCAACCGTGAGCACGTACAGCCCTCTGGGCACAGCTTCCAACGTGAGCACACCCAGCCCCTGGGCCACAGCGTCCACCGCACGCTGCCCCTGGGCTACAGGCTCGACCGTGAGCACACCCAGCCCCTGGGCTACAGCGTCCACCGCACGCTGCCCCTGGGCTACAGGCTCGACCGTGAGCACACCCAGCCCCTGGGCTACAGCGTCCACCGCACGCTGCCCCCGGGCTACAGGCTCGACTGAGCACACCCAGCCCCTGGGCTACAGCGTCCACCGCACGCTGCCCCTGGGCTACAGGCTCGACCGTGAGCACACCCAGCCCCTGGGCTACAGCGTCCACCGCACGCTGCCCCTGGGCTACAGGCTCGACCGTGAGCACACCCAGCCCCTGGGCCACAGCGTCCATCGCACGCTGCCCCCGGGCTACAGGCTCGACCGTGAGCACACCCAGCCCCCTGGCCACGGCCGCCAGCGGCAGGGCGATCTAACGGCGGTGCCGGCGGTTAACGAGCCCACGCGCGCGCCAAGCTGCCGTCACGGTAAACACGCTCGTTTGGCTGCCGCCGATCGCGTGCGGACAAAGAGACCCCGATTTTGGGACAGCGATCGCCGTCTCGCACCGGGCTTCCGTCGAGTAGGCGGCTGGATAACCGCGGCGGCACGCGAGCGAGAACATTTTTATTTGTGCGAGTTGAGCAACTTCCCAGTTCTCGAAGCGGGGGCTGTTTACGTTTCGACAGCCGCGCACCGTGCCGACCGCGCGCCGTCATTGAAGTGGCGTCCCGATTATAACCGCGACCGGATAGAATACATCAACGTACTGATTATTTCGGATTAAAACACAACACTGCAACTGAAATGACGCAATTCTATTTTTTTTATATTCCAGTTGCAAGAATAGTTACGAAAATCATTATGTATTTGGACGACAGCGAGTATGAATTTTGTAACCATCCCAGCCCATGCCTCCAACGATTTTTTCGAAGGAACGAAACGGCCAGCGTTTGGTCAAACAGCGCAAGTAGAAACCCGGCAACGGCCGTCTGCATTCTTGAGCAGAGCTCCAAAAAATGTTCACCTCCCAGCCCCACGTCCCGAGCCTACGTCCAGACCGCTCTTGCCCCGCACCCGCCTGCAACGCAGCGGGGCGAGCACCCCTCCACGTCGTCGTCCTGCCCCATCTTGCCCCCCTCCTCCCCCGCCGGGCGAGCCGCCACCGCGGCCACCGAGGCCGCGCCGCGGTCCGCGGGGGTCCCGGCTCCGCCGAGCGTAACCGTAAATGGCGGCCGTTAAAATCGCGGCGCTCCGGGCCTCGTGTTTTTATAAGACGGGGGTTTTTTTCCGCTTTCTTTTTTTTTTCTCGCAAATACCTCCAACGGCCGTGCGTCCCCTGCCCGGCGCGAACCCACGGGGCCTGCCAGGCGCGCGCCCTTGCCAGAAAAGCCACCGACGGCGGCGCCGTGATGGCGCGCTCCCTCTTTCTCTCAAGCCGAGCCGCACGAACCTGGGAGGGGACACGCACGCACGCACGCAAGCACGCGTGAGATCTCAAACCACACGGCGTCCCGACAGAGGTCGTTCGTTCTCCGCGCTCTCTCTCTCCTCTCCTACGCCCGTGCCAAGGCCGCATCTCAAGGACTCTGTCAGAAGCTGTGCACGGCCGGGCTGATGAGCCGGGACACGAGGGGCTCCGGAGGGAGGGAGGGACGGCGAGCGGGGGCAAGAGTCGGAATTAGGGGAACCCGGGGAGAAGATCTGAGGAGAAGGAGACAGGGTGAGCAAGGCGGGGAGGAGACAGGATGAAGAGGATGAAGAGGGCAGACAGAACGAGGAGAGTAGAAGTGGAGGAGACAAGAAGAGGAAGAGGGTAGAGATGGCGCATTGCGATGAATAACAATTGCTCAGAGCTGCAATTTGTATCTTAGCTTACAGACTGGGGGGGTTGACCCACATCACTTCGAGGTTGATGATATACC
>WFAB01002358.1:40000-43285 GCA_018977245.1 Lethenteron camtschaticum | reverse complement strand
CTCCACGGATATTCATCTTCGGTGGGGATAAGTAACCACGACCACCACTCCTCGCTCTGGTTGATGGGAAGGCGAGCCCAAAGTAGCCTGGGGCTTACAGATTCCCACACCTCACCGCCACGCTCTCACGCCCCTTCATTCTTTTGTTCAGTTTGGCAGTCTTCTGTCCCGAGTAGAGGACTGTCACCCTCTGGTGGCAGGAGCCAGACGCAATCCACCGGACCTCCTGAATACCACAGAGATCCAGGCGGTACCGGTCCAGCTCCCGACAGAGGAGTGGGCAGCCTCTCCTCCGCAGTGAGCGTTCAAACATTCCACGTGGCCATCCGAAGTGGCTTTTTGTTGTTTCTGGAGGAGCCCCGAGGGTAAAGATTAAATCTCCTGGCTCCGCTAACTGGAGTTTGGCGAGGAGACGTCACAGACGCCTGTCCCCCGGAGCCTCCGGCACAAGTGTAGTAGGTTCAATGAGACGTAGACGACGTAGTTGGAGGCACACTTATTTATTATAACGTTTCACTCGTCACAGGCCAATGTATACAACACTCGAAGGGGTAACGGTCCCTTCACCCATCTAACAGCGAGACCCAGTAACTCTAACCGGCTAGCCTACTCCCAGGTCCTCCACTACAGAGCTAGGGGAGGGCTAGCTGATCCCGCTCTGGCCAAGCTAGGATCACGGCACCCTTAGTCCCCAGACCGGCTCTTACAAGAGCATCGGCTCTGGCTCTCGGGGGCCACGCCACTGGCTTGCCCTGGTCGGTCCTTGGAAGGACAGCGATCCAGGGGAGTCCCAGAGCCTATCCTGCCGGTCTTCTCTCTTCACTGGTATTAAGCTAAACACTGAACCCTGAGCCCACCGGCTCACCGCCTTATATAGCAACTCCCCCCTGAGGGGTGGGGCCGTGGGGGATCACAGCGCCGTTTCAGCCCCCAGGGCTAACCGATGCGGACGTGGATGTAAGCATCCTTCCGCGTGCGGGCACAACCACCCCTGGTGTGTTTGTTCGCCCTCCGCAACACCCTACACAAGCTTAATACGTTTTACACATTGTAGTTTAGTGGTAGTTAATTGAAGGTGAAGGGGTTACCAGCCCCTCGTGCCCTTCCAGAGCCCCAGTTGGCCGCTGTGGTGGTTACAAACGCCATGAAGGGAAAGGCCAATCGGAATTGGCCCTCCCATGGCACTGCCCACCACAGCGTTGCCGTCCGGCACCACGAGGTAGGGGGTTGTTTTNGCCGGACCCACCCACCCGCCCACCCACTCGTTCGCTCACCCGCTCGCTCACCCACCGCTCGCCCACTGCTCGCCCACCCATTGACACTCACACACCCGCCACACACCCATACATCCACCCACTCACTCACAAACTCACCCACACACCCACCCACTCATTCACCCACCGCTCACCCACCCGCTCGCCCACCATTCACACCACACACCCGCCCACACACCCATACATCCACCCACTCACAAACTCACCCACACACACACCACTCATCACCCACCCACTCATCTACCACTCACCCACACACTACCCACCCACACATGACCACCACATACTGACCCACCCACTCATCCACCAACCCCTCATCTACCCACACTCACCCCCCACTAACCCACACACTCACCCACACACTGATCACCCACTCGCCCACACACTCACCCACCCACTCATTCACAACCCACTCATCTACCACAGACTCACCCACCCACTAACCCACCCACACACTCACCCACACACTGACCACCCATTCACTGTCTAGTATCTGTTCTCCNGACCCTTTCAGCTGTCGGAGTCATCTAGCAGTGAGTGGGACTGGGAGGAGGGGGCGGAGCTGGAGGAGGCTCCTCCTCTGACTCCGCCCCCGGGACTCCATCCCCCCCACCTCTCATCACGTGTGTGAGCACGGGTGAGTGGGTGGTGGGTGGGTGAGTGGGTGGTGGGTGAGTGGGTGGTGGGTGAGTGGGTGGGTGGGTGGGTGGTGAGTGAGTGAATTGGTGGGTGGGTGAGGGGATGAGTGGGTGAGTGAGTGGGGAGTGAGTGGGTGGGGAGTGGGTGAGTGAGTGGATGGGTGGATGAGTGGGTGGGTGAGGGGATGAGTGGGTGGGTGAGTGGGGGAATGGGTGAGTGAGTGGGGGAGTGGGGGTGGGTCAGTGGGGAGTGAGTGGTGGGTGAGTGGGGAGTGGGTGAGTGAGTGGGTGAGTGAGTGGGTCGGTGGGTGAGAGTGTCTCTCTCTCCCTCTGCGAGTGCAGGCTGGTGAGCGAGGTGAGCGAGGCGAGCGAGGTGGTGAGGAGCGAGCTGCCGCTCCTCGTCGCCGAGGAGAGGGGGAGGGAGGCGGTGGCCGATGGCGGCGGTGGACGCTGCGTGGCGCGGGTGAGCGAGGTCCGGCTGAGGTGAGTGCAACTCACCACTCACCACCTGCCGCTCACCCTGACTCGCCCGGCCAGTCAGGCCAGTCGCTCACCTACTCGCTCATCTAACCACTCATTCATCTACTCACTCAGCCGCTCACTCATCTACTCACTCGCTCACCTACTCACCATCTACTCACTCGCTCACCTACTCGCTCATCTAACCGCTCACTCATCTACTCACTCGGCCGCTTACTAATCTACTCACTCGCTCACCTACTCACTCATATAACCACTCACCCATCTACTCACTCGCTCACCTACTCACTCATCTAAACACTCACCCATCTACTCACTCGGCCGCTCACTCATCTACTCACTCGCTCACCTACTCACTCATCTACTCACTCGCTCACCTACTCGCCCAAATACTCATTCGGCCACTCACTCACCTCACTCACCATCTACTCACTCGCTGACATACTCGATTATCTACTCACCCATCTACTAACTCGCTCACCTACTCACTCATCTACACACTCGCTCACTACTCACTCGGCCGCTCACTCATCTACTCACTCGCTCACCTACTCACTCATCTAACCACTCGCTCACCTACTCACTCGGCCGCTCACTCATCTACTCACTCGCTCACCTACTCACTCATCTACTCACTCGCTCACCTACTCGCCCATCTACTCACTCGCTCACCTACTCACTCGGCCGCTCACTCATCTACTCACTCGCTGACCTACTCACTCATCTACTAACTCGCTCACCTACTCACTCATCTACTCACTCGCTCACCTACTCACCCATCTACTCACTCAGCCGCTCACTCATCTACTCACTCGCTCATCTACTCACTCGCTCATCTACTCACTCGCTGACCTACTCGCTCACCTACTCACTCACCTACTTACTCGGCCACT
>WFAB01002358.1:0-35000 GCA_018977245.1 Lethenteron camtschaticum | reverse complement strand
TAGATTTGTGTGCAGCCCATGGGCTTGTAATTACCAAAACGCTGTTCTGGCATCGGCGCATCTACACAACATCATGGATGCATGCCAGGTCCAAGCAAGAACATCTGCTGGACTACAAAGTGACGGATCAGCGGATGCGGACCCATGTCCTTGACACCAGGACCTACCGTGGAGCTGATCTGCCCACTGACCATCGACTTGTTATCTATAAGATGCGCCTGCCATTCTTCCACTCCGGTGGTGGGCATACACCCAGGACCCCATTCCAACCTAAGTGGCCTGGTCTCAGCTAGCTGATGAAAGTTGCAAGCGAGATTTCATCATCGCTTGCGGCTGGGGTTGGCATCGTCCCCACTCCTGATGTCGAGGGTAAATTGGCGAGGTTTAAGACTGTGACTCATGCAGCTGCAATGGCTGCTTTGGGTACGTGGTCCAGACCTCCCCAGAGACCCTGGCTGACAGAGGACGTGTTCAGGATAGTTGAGAAAAAGCGACAGGCCCACTCTCATCGCCTACAGCATCCCACGTCAGAGAATGAGGAGGCTTACCGCAGCCTTCGCTCGGAGGTTCGGAGAGCCGTAAGGCACTGCAAGGATGGGTAGTGGTCGTGGGTTGCTGAGGAGATGGAGTCTGCCTCAATGGCCCACGATCACAAATCCCTATAACTCCATTAAAAAAGTAACCTGCAGTGCCACCTATTACCATGGTTAGGGGAAAAAATGGTGATCCGATCTCCGACCTCCAGGAACAAGTTTGCAGAAGTCCTGGGGGAGGGGAAATCCCTCAACATGGGAAACATCGTGGGACAAAGTGGGGATGACCCTGCGGAGGCTGCGGTGCCCAAATAGTTTAAGAAGTCACCCCCTGTGAGTGGCTGGCTGAGATGCCATCTGTTGAGGAAGTACTGAAGGCGATCCAGAGTCTGAGACCAGGAAAGGCACCGGGCAGAGATGATCTCCCAAGCGAATGCTGAGGGAGGGTTTGTGCACAGACTGCCCTACATGACATAACAACAGTCTGGACCACTGGACGGGTTCCACGGGACTGGACGGATGCCCTGGTGGTCGCCCTCTTTAAGAAGGGGACCGCACAGATTGTAACAACTACAGGGGCATCTCACTCCTCAGTGTGCCGGGAAAGGTCCTGGCAAGGATGATTCAACATCGCCTTGCTAGGCACGCTGAGGAGAGGCTTGCAGAGCCTCAATGTGGTTTCAGGAAAGGGCGGTCCTGCACGGATGCCATATTTTTGTCCGTCTGCTACAGCAGAGGTATAGGGAATTCCAACAAGACCTACATCTCTGCTTTATTGACCTGGTCAAGGCCTATGATAGCATCAGTAGGCCTGGGCTCTGGGTTGTTCTTCTGTGCTTTCGGAGTCCCTGACCCTCTGCTCACGATCATTAAGGACCTTCATGATGGTGAGCGGGCCCGGGTAAAACTACGTGGCCGGGAATCGGAGCCATTCGCTGTACACCTTCGGGTGCGACAGGGATGTCCTCTGGCTCACACATTACTTAACATCTATTTTGACCACGTAGTTCGTGAGGCCTTCTATAGCTGTACCGGAGGAATTTCCATCTGGTACAGATATAATGGGAGGCTGATCGATGCCGAGTGCGGTCAAGGGATGGCTCACTATTGCTCAACCACATTATGTATGCCAAGGACCTGGTAATCGCTGCTCACTCACGGGAGTTGGAGGTGGGGCCTTACCATCAGCCCCACCAAAACTAAGCACCTACCTGGGTATTTGTACCATCGGACACTCCATCCCACAACTCCAAATCGGTGATGGGGCAGTTTTGGAAAGAGTGGAGAGTTTCCCATATCTGGGCAGTGTGCTTATGACCGGCTCTGGTTTAACAGCAGAGGTCTCACTCCGAATCAGTCGAGCGGCATTATATTTTCATCGGTTGCGTAACGCTGTGTGGAAGCTACCTGGTCTGTCGCTCCACGAAGCTTCAGGTCTTCTCGGCCACAGTCATTCCCTCCCTTCTCTACGCTTGCGAAACGTGGACCCCCCTAATGGAGCATCTTCGGAGGTTAGAAACATTTAGGCTGGCCTGCCTACGATCCATCCTGGCTTTAACCAGGCTGGATTGTGTGAGGAGCTCACAAATCCTTGAAAGATCTGGGCAAAATCCCATGGGTGAGCTCCTCCGGCAGGCAAGGCTGCATTGGCTGGGCGTGTAGCCCGCATGCCAAGTCACCGCATGCCCAAACAGCTTTTGTTCGGCCGGATCGAGGGGCTAAATGGGCGCGGCACGGGCTACAGCAGAGATGGAGTGATGTGGTACAGGAGGACGTGGAGCTGAGTGGACTTGCCGATGACTGGTACCAGCGGTGTCAAGATCGGCCTCTTTGGAGGAGGCTCGTGAAGGACGCTACTGGGCAGTTGGAGGCAGTCACCCTCCAACAACAACGGAGGGCGGAAGAGCGAAGCTCACAACAACGAGCAGAGCGCCGGGTGGCTAAAGCACAGCAAGTTGGTACAGTAGGGGGCACAGGTGATGCATCAGCCAGTCATCTCAGTCAGTCGACCCGTGGCATCACGGTCTGCGCCGTGACCTCCTGCCAGCGGGCGTTCGACACTTCACGTGGCCTCAAGGTGCACATAGCCTGGCACAAGCGCCGTGGTGACGTCACTGCCACTCAGTGGCGAATAACGGTTGTTGTTGTTATGTGTGGAGCGAGTCTTGTGTGTATGTGTCTGTGTTTCTGTGTCTCTGTGGGAGCGAGTTTTGTGTGTATGTGTCTGTGTTTCTGTGTGTCTCTGTGGGGAGCGAGTTTTGTGTGTGTATGTGTCTGTGTTTCTGTGTCTCTTTGGGAGTGAGTCTTGTGTGTGTGTATGTGTCTGTGTTTCTGTGTCTCTGTGGGAGTGAGTCTTGTGTGTCTGTGTGTCTATCTCCGTGAGTGGTGTAGTGGTTTGCGCTACTACAAACCCGGCACAGAGTTGAATTCCCATTCATACTGATGAGCGGGAATCGAACTCGTGTGTGTGTGTGTGAGCGCGTGTACGTGAATAGAGAGGACTGCACTTTAATTTGCCAGCGTTTCCCTCCTCTGCCACACGGGGAGGTGGCAGCTGCCACTGGGGGTGCCCCTCAATGCACCCCAACGTGGCTATAGCAGCAGTAGCGCCTATGAGATGTAAACTACCTCGCCTGGTACGCAGGTGGTCGTGGGTTCCATCCCGACCCTGACGCCTGCCGTATATTTGGAGTCTGCGTCTCTCTCCCTCATCATCACAGTGGCTAAATGTTAACTACATCGCCTGGTACGCAGGAGGTCGTGGGATCCATCCCGACCCTGACGCCTGCCGTATATTTGGAGTCTGCGTCTCTCTCCCTCATCATCACAGTGGCTAGGAGATGTTAACTACATCGCCTGGTAGGCAGGAGGTCGTGGGTTCCATCCAGACCTTGATGCCTGCCGTATATTTGGAGTCTGCGTCTCTCTCCTCATCATCACAGTGGCTAGGAGATGTTAACTACATCGCCTGGTACGCAGGAGGTCGTGGGTTCCATCCAGACCTTGATGCTGCTGCTGTCTCTCTCATCATCACAGTGGCTAGAAGATGTTAACTACATCGCCTGGTACGCAGGAGGTCGTGGGTTCCATCCCGACCTGATGCCTGCCGTATATTCTCTCATGGAGTGGCCACTGCGATCTCTCTCCTTCATCATCACAGTGGCTAGAAGATGTTAACTACAGGATCGCCTGGTACCAGGAGGTCGTGGGTTCCATCCCACGACCCTGACGCCTGCCGTATATTTGGAGTCTGCGTCTCTCTCCTTCATCATCACAGTGGCTAGGAGATGTTAACTACATCGCCTGGTAGGCAGGAGGTCGTGAGTTCGATCCCTACTCCTCATGATGCTGGAGTCTGCATCTCTCTCATGAAAGTGGCCACTGTGATGATGAGAGAGAGACGCAGACTCCAAATATACAGCAACAGGCATTGTCGGCTCGGGGTTGAACCCACGACCTCCTGCGTACCAGGCGAGGTAGTTAACGTCTCATCAGGGTCGAGATTGAACCCACGATCTCCTGCGTACCAGGCGAGGTAGTTAACATCTCATCCAGGTCGGATCGAACCCACGACCTCCTGTGTCCAGGCGAGGTAGCTAACATCTCATCAGGGTCGGGGATTGAACCCACGACCTCCTGCGTACCAGGCGAGGTAGTTAACATCTCATCCAGGTCGGATCGAACCCACGACCTCCTGCGTCCAGGCGAGGTAGTTAACGTCTCATCAGGGTCGGGATTGAACCCACGACCTCCTGCGTACCAGGCGAGGTAGTTAACGTCTCATCCAGGTCAGGATCGAACCCACGACCTCCTGTGTCCAGGCGAGGTAGCTAACATCTCATCAGGGTCGGGGATTGAACCAACGACCTCCTGCGTACCAGGCGAGGCAATTAACGTCTCCTAGCCACTGCGACGTATGCATAGAGGACCACAGAACTTGGGCAACCGTTGGTAGCTCCTCACCACTACGTGACTCCTGCTGCTGCTATCCACGCTCAGTCTGCGGCTCCTCCGAGTCACCTCGGGGCACCCCAGCGGCAGCTGCCCCTGTGCGTGAGCCTTGTGCTGCTACTGCCGTGTGGCGATGATGGTGGTGGTGGTGGCGGTAATGATGGTGGTTGTGCTGATGATGGTGCCTGAGATGGTTGCAGGCTGCTGCTGCTGCTGTCTGTCGCTATGACCGTGTTGGTGTCTCTGTCCGTGTCTGTAGCGAAACTCAATAAACAATGTAGCCAACACCACCAGTGCGTGTGTGTGATATACATGTGTGCGTGTGTGATATACATGTGTGTGTGTGTNATATACATGTGTGTGTGTGATATACATGTGTGTGTGTGATATACATGTGTGTGTGATATACATGTGTGTGTGTGTGTGATAACATGTGTGTGTGTGATATACATGTGTGTGTGTGTGATATACATGTGTGTGTGTGTGTGATATACATGTGTGTGTGTGTGATATACATGCGTGCGTGTGTGTGATATACATGCGTGTGTGATATACATGTGTAGTGGTGATACGCGCTGACAGTGGGGATCGTGGGGCAGCGCGTGGTGATTGGCTGTGTGCCGGTGACGCGCGCTGACGGTGAGGGATCACAGGGCAGCGTGGGGTCATGGGTTATGTGGTGGTGATTGGCTGTGTGTTGGTGACGCGCGCTGACAGGGAGTGATCGTGTGGCAGCGCGGGGCGATTGGTTGTGTAGTGGTAACACGCGCTGGGAAAACGGATCGTAGGAACAGCGCGCCGTGATTGGTCGACTAGTGGGTGCTCACATCGCGGTCCGCAAGAGGGCTATATAAGGCGGTGCGCACGGGCGCTCGGGGAGTTGGTGACCAGCGAAGACTGAAGACGGCGGAGGAAGAGATAGGGCCCTGCGGCACCTAGTCCCGCTGTCCTTGTAAGGGCCGGGGCTCTGTGTGACCCAGAGGCGGGACCCTGGGACCCGGGGCCGAACGTCCGTGTGAGGGCCGGCTCTCGGACCCAGAGGTTGTGACCCACGCCCAAGCTGGGGTGGGTCTGTAGGCTCCACAGACGTTACGGGGCTGGAGTGTAGTGTGAGCATGCAGTGTGAGCATGCAGCGTGAGCCATAGTCACTACACGTGTCAGTGAAGTGTGTAGTGGGAGAGGTAGTGACCACACGTGTCAGTGAAGTGTGTGTAGTGTGAGGAAGAGTGACCACACGTTGTATCGTGACAAGTCAAGGTTTAATAAAAAGTGTGCTACCCGTCAAGAGGTTTCCTGCCGTCATTCCGATACTTCAACTGGCGTCAGAAGTGAAACAGTCTTCCAGGCATAGATACAAGGAAGACCCGTCGGACTCACGGGAATGACCGCGAGGATAACCTTGACGACTCGGGCCAGCTGGCATCGGGGGGAGAGGACGAGGAAATGCCGACGCCGCAGGACCCGCCAAGGGCGCCGGACGAGCGACTGGGGACCGAGGCCGTACTCCGCGAGGCGCACTCCCGTCTGGCAGAGCTGCTGCGAGCCGCCGCGTCCATCCTGGCAGAAATCAACACGTCGGGAGGAGTGGAGACGTCGGCGGACATTCAACAGGGTCGCCCCGCAGGTTCCCGCCAAAATGATTTGGCGATTCCCGCCATTTCAACTGCGCGGACATCTTTTGGCGGGAACGGCGAGCAACACGTGGCGGCGGTTCTCCAAGCGCGCCCGCTTACGTCATCAACGCGCGCTGCGGACCGCCATCAGCCACCCGCCATTGGGGCCGCCATCTTGCAGACCGACGGTGCGGCGGGAGGAACCACGTGGCAGAGGACGACGACTTCATCTTCCAGCAGCGCCTTCCCACATTGTCAGCCTTCAAGGCGGAAGGCGGAGACTGGGGCGCATTCCAGCGCAGGTTTCTGGCGCATCAGGAAATGTCGGCCTGGTCCGACGCTACGGCGCTGCGGGCACTGCCTGCCATGTTGGACGACGACGCGCTCGCGGCCTTCAGGTCCGCACAGAGGTCGGACCGCTCCACGCTTAAGGCTGCGTTGGGTCTCATGGCCAAGGTCTACGGACCTCCCTCGGCGTGTCACCATCACTTTTACGCCCGACGGAAGGCGGACACGGAGACCGTGCTCGCCTACCGCACGGCGTTGTTGGCTCTCACCGACGCCGCGTTCCCTCGTATGGACGAGGAGGGCCAGGACGCGATGGTCTTGGAGCAACTGCTCAAGTTGGCGCAGGACCTGGGGTCCCATCAACACGGCCGACGAGGTCGATATTTCTTCTTTGCGGGTCGCAACAAGATACAGGCGTACGAGGTCCTCCAGCGTAAACAGGGGGTCGTCTGCACTGCTGCTGTGGGCTCGGCTCCGGGCCCGGTGATCACCGAGCCACAAGTCGTCAGCCCACGAGAGGAGGCGTTCACCACGGGACGACCGGGGGACTGGAGGTCGGGGGTCGTTCGCCTCTGCGATCGGCCCGCAAGCTGGAGCAACCGAGACCTCCGACGTCCCTCATCAGGTGTTACAACTGCGGCCTCCGGGGCCACGTGGCGTCCGGTTGCCGCGCTCCACGTCAGCGCGCCACGGGACCTCGGCTGGACGACGACCAAGGCCCCAAGTCATCCCTACTACCCCGGCAAGTCGCGGCACTTCACATGCTCGGCCTACATGCACGACACACATGGGCCGTCGCGTTGCGGCGGGGAAGGCCGGTTAGGGATCAGTGATTCGGTTCGGCGAGGGGGTTCACACAACAGTCAACCCATGGCACCTGCTGGGTCTGTCCCGTGACCTCCTCCTGCACCTAGCCTGGCACAGCAGTCAACCCATGGCACCTGCTGGGTCTGTCCCGTGACCTCCTCCTGCACCTAGCCTGGCACAGCAGTCAACCCATGGCACCTGCTGGGTCTGTCCTGATCTCCTCCTGCACCTAGCCTGGCACAGCAGTCAACCCATGGCACCTGCTGGGTCTGTCCCGTGACCTCCTCATGCACCTAGCCTGGCACAGCAGTCAATCCATGGCACTACCTGGGTCTGTCCGTGACCTCCTCCTGCACCTAGCCTGGCACAACAGTCAACCAATGGCACCTGCTGGGTCTGTCCCGTGATCTCCTCCTGCACCTAGCCTGGCACAGCAGTCAACCAATGGCACCTGCTGGGTCTGTCCCATGACCTCCTCCTGCACCTAGCCTAGTGATACATAGCCCATAGAGATACATAGAGACCCTAGAGATACACGGAGACCGATAGAGACACAGATATCCAGGGAAACGCAGAGACCCATAGAGACCCAGTGTTACATAAAGACCCAAAAAGATACACAGAGACCCATAGAGACACAGAGACCCATAGACTAATGCATAGAGACTCATAGAGATACACAGATCCATATATATCATACATAGAGACCCACAGACACAGAGAGCCACAAGATACTAAACGATTTAAATGTTACCAGGTAAGGAGCTATGTAGCGCTGGCTATTACAAATGATAGAAGCTCAACTAAGTGGTTGATAACACATCATCATCGTGTGGAAATGTAGAGACACCCACAGAGTCTCGGACTCACCACACAGAGACCCACACACTCACCACAGAGACCCACAGACTCACCACACAGACCCACAGACTCACCACACAGAGACCCTACAGACTCACCACCAGACACAGACTCACCACACAGAGACGCACAGACTCATCACCACACAGACTCACCACACAGAGAGACCCACAGACCCATCACACAGAGATCCACAAACTAACACAGAGACGCACAGAATCACCACACAGACTCACCACACAGAGACCCACAGACTCACCACACAGAGACCCACAGACTCACACACAGAGACGCACAGAATCACCACACAGACTCACCACACAGAGACCCACAGACTCACCACACTCACCACACAGACCCACAGACTAACCCACATACTCACCACACAGAGATCCACAAACTCACCACACAGAGACGCACAGAATCACCACACAGAGACCCACAGACTCGCACACAGAGACCCACAGACTCACACAGAGATCCACAAACTCACCACACAGAGACCNACAGACTCATCACACAAGACCCACAGACTCATCACACAGAGACCCACAGACTCACCACACAGAGACCCACAGACTCACCACACAGAGACCCACAGATTCACCACACAGAGACCCACAGACTCACCACACAGAGACCCACAGACTCACCACACAGAGACCCACAGACTCACCACACAGATACGCACAGACTCACCACACAGAGACCCACAGACTCACCACACAGAGACCCACAGACCCATCACACAGAGACCCACAGACTCACCACACAGAGACCACAGAATCACCACACAGACTCACCACACAGACCCATCACACAGAGACCCACAGACTCACCACACAGACCCACAGACCCATCACACAGAGACCCAGACTCACCACACAGAGACCCACAGACTCACCACACAGAGTCACCCACAGACTCACCACACAGACCACACTCACCACACAGAGACCCACAGACTCACACACAGACCCACAGACTCACCACACAGAGACCNACAGACTCACCACAACAGACCNACAGACTCACCACACAGAATCACCACACAGACTCACCACACAGAGAGAGCCACAGACCCATCACACAGAGACCACAAACTCACCACACAGAGACNCACAGAATCACCNCACAGACTCACCACACAGAGACCCACAGACTCACCACACAGAGACCCACAGACTCACCACACAGAGACGCACAGAATCACCACACAGACTCACCCACAAAGACCCACAGACTCACCACACTCACCACACAGAGACCCACAGACTAACCACACATACTCCCACAGACTCACCACACAGAGATCCACACACCACACAGAGNCGCACAGAATCACCACACAGAGACCCACAGACTCACCACACGGAGATCCACAAACTCACCACACAGAGACCCACAGACTCACAGAGACCCACAGACTCATCACACACACACACAGACCCACAGACTCACCACACAGAGACCCACAGATTCACCACACAGAGACCCACAGACTCACCACACAGAGACCCACAGACTCACCACATAGAGACCCACAGACTCACACAGAGACGCACAGACTCACCACACAGAGACCCACAGACTCACCACACAGACCCACAGACCCATCACACAGAGACCCACAGACTCACCACACAGAGACCACAGAATCACCACACAGACTCACCATACAGAGACCAGACTCACCCACACAGACCCATCACACAGAGACCCACAGACTCACCACACAGAGACCCACAGACCCATCACACAGAGACCCACAGACCCACACAGAGACCCACAGACTCACCACTCAGACAGACTCACCATACAGAGACCCACAGACTCACCACACAGACCCACAGACTCACCACTCAGAGACCCACACTCACCACACAGAGACCCACGGACTCACCACACAGAGACCCACAAACTCACCACTCAGAGACCCACACTCACCACACAGACTCACACAGAGACCCACGGACTCATCACACAGAGACCCACAGACTCACCACACAGACCCACAGACACAGAGACCCACAGACTCACCACACAGAGAGACC
The DNA here is from genome assembly GCA_018977245.1 of Lethenteron camtschaticum. Taxonomy (NCBI): domain Eukaryota; kingdom Metazoa; phylum Chordata; class Hyperoartia; order Petromyzontiformes; family Petromyzontidae; genus Lethenteron; species Lethenteron camtschaticum. The sequence continues at coordinate 24,892 of WFAB01002358.1, read as the reverse complement.
CACAGACCGGTCACCACACAGAGACCCAGACTCACCTCANACAGAGACCNACAGCTACCACCACACAGAGACCCACAGACACACACAGAGACCCACACTCACCACACGAGACTCACAACTCATCACACAGAGACCCACAGACTCACCACACAGAGACCCACAGACACCCACAGACACACACAGAGACCCACAGACTCACCACACAGAGACCCACAGACTCACCANACAGAGACCCACACTCACACAGAGACCCACAGACATACACAGAGACCNACAGACTCACNACACAGAGACGCACAGAATCACCTCACCANACAGAGACCAAAGACCCACCTCACACAGAGACCACAGACTCACACACAGAGACCCACAGACACACACAGAGACCCACAGACTCACNACACAGAGACCCACAGACTNACCTCACACAGACACAGAGACCACAGACACNACACAGAGACCACAGACTCACNACTAGAGACCCACACACACACAGAGACCCACGGACACCTCACACAGAGACCCACAGNCTCACCACAGAGACCCACACTCACNACACAGAGACCACGACATNACACAGACCCACAGACTCACNACANACAGAGACCCACCACAGAGACCACAGACACACAGACTACCACACACAGAGACCCACACTCACCACANTCACAGAGACCACAGACTCAACACAGAGACCACAGAANCACCNCACAGACACCACAGAGACCACAGACTCACCACGACAGAGACCCACAGACTCATNCCACACAGAGACCCACAGACACCTCACACAGAGACCCACAGACTCACACAGAGACCCACAGACAACAGAGACCNACAGACTCACNACACAGAGACCCACAGATCACNACACAGAGACCCACACNACACAGAGACTCACAGACTCCCAGAGAGACNCACAGAGANCACAACTNACCACACACAGACCACACCAGACACACAGAGACGCACCCACACCACAGACTACCTCCACAGAGACACAGACCACAGAGACCCACAGAACNTNACCACACAGAACACAGACCCACACACNACAGAGACCACAGACTCACACACTCACTCACACAGAGACCCACACACAGAGACACAGACTCACCACACAGAGCCCGTGGAGACATCTTCAGGCTGAGTCGACCTCGAGGAGGCCCAGACAGGCTTCACATTTTCCCGCCATCGCCCGACCGGAAGCGGAAGTAGAATCTGGGGTGGAGGTGGGGNGGGGCGGAGGCGACTTCCGGGGGCGTGGTCACGCGCGTGACGTCACTCGGAGGGGCGTGGCTAAAGGGGGCGTGGCCACGCCCTCGCACTGAGACGTCACGGTGACGTCGCAATCGCCACGTGCTTCCTCAGAGTTGTAGACGCGCNTGAAGGAGACGGCAGCTTCTTACACTTGCAGCTGCTGCAGCTTCGTCATCGTCGCCTTTCCAACGACTTCTGCTGAAGCCATCGAGCGTTTGACGAGGTGAGTTTGTGGTTCGTGTGAGTGGTGGTCTGTTCATGGTTGTGGGTTGTGTGAGTTTGTGGTCTGTGGGTTCCTGGTGAGTGTGTGGGTCCGTGTTGTGGTTCCGTGAGTGTGTGGTNGCCTGTTGTGGGTTCGAGTGAGTGTTTGGTCGTGTTTGGTCGTGGTGAGTTGTGGGTCTGTGTGTGTGGGTGTTGTGGGTTCATGGTGAGTGTGTGGTCCGTGTTGTGGTTCGTGGTGAGTGTGTGGNTCCGTGGTGAGTGTGTGGTGCGTTGTGGGTCTGTTTGTGGTGTGTAGTGAGTGTGTGGGTCCCTGTNGTGGGGGGAGGCGTGGGTCCGTGTGAGGATGTGAGTCGTGTGTGACTCTCTACACCATCTCACCCCNTTCCCCCCTCCAGTTTCCGAACCTAGACTGCGTGGTAGAGAGCCACTCTGAGCATCAACACCATGGACGTCCCTGGTGACTCTCACTTCCAACACCGACCTCACAACACCCCCCTTTCCCACACCACACTTANAACACCACCACCACACTTACCAACACCAACACCACCNCGTCACTNACAAGCACCACCCCGGACGTACACTAAGCACCCCCCCCCCCCCCCCCCCCCCCCCCCCCCCCCCCCCCCCCCCCCCCCCCCCCCCCCCCCCCCCCCCCCCCCCCCCCCCCCCCCCCCCCCCACACNCAACACACNACANACTACACCACCCACNNACAACCACCCANCACAACCNACCTCACTTCAACACCACCCACACCANCACACCNACCAAACACCCCCCTACAACACNACCCATCACAACCAACCCACACACACACCCACCACAACACACACCCACTNCAAACCACCNNCATACACACACCCTCNACACCACCCCAACTNACAACACACCTCACCANNACCACCCTCACACANCACCACCACTACAAACACACCCACTCCAAACACAACCNCATACANCACACCCTACACACANCACNACCACANTTACANCACNACCACTACANCACACCCNCACAACACNACCCCACAACACACCCTTACAAACCACCCACTACAACACCGACCCTGGCACTCACCACACNACCNCNCTACANCCCACCCCGGACTNACAAGGGCACCGACCCCACTACAGAGGGNACNCCNACTGCAGCCAAANACAACCCATTCCACAACACCGCCCACACANACNACCCTACAAANACACCCTACAACACACCCTACAANNCNNCCNANNNNCCAAAACAACCNCAAANACNACCACCTCACAACACACCNNTCACCACCANCACNCACACCNCCACTACANCACNACCCTCANCCACCCCCAAANCCCNATACAAANACACCCCTACAAACCACCNCCTCAAACACCATTACACCCNANACAAACACCCCATTCACANCACACCACATNACTACACACTTACACACACCACTTACCACACACCACTACACTTACCAAACCCCACCCACCNCACACACACACCACACTCACAANACNACCACTTAAGAACACGCCATCCTTACAAAACACACCCTTATGATCACCACCACACTATGACACACCATCCTTATGACACCACAGCACTAAACTGGCCTGGCCTCCCCAGGTCGACTCAGCCTTAAATGAGTACCTGGTGCGGTGTAAACATCGCCACTGGGAGACAAAGGCGTCGGTGTCTGCCACCNCTCGTGTACCGTGCCGGCCTTCATAGGTGATGCTCGCTACAGCACTTGCCCTATAGTCTGTNAAGGCTACACGGGGACTTATCTTGTCTCTGTGCGTGTAGACAAGCCAAGCTGGAGCGAGAGGAGGAGTCTCTGGCAACACGTGGAGCGCGCTGTCCGCAGCCGCACCGGCCCATCCGCAGCAAATCGCCTCGAGGTGAGANGTGAGAGAAANCATGGCCACGGTGAATACCGCCATGTTGCATGGGGACTTCACGGGGCCATGTGCTAGGGACTTTGTGGCAGCATGTTGCATGGGGATTCATTATGTTGCTGGGGCCATGTTGCATGGGGACGTCTACTATGGCCATTTATGGGGTTCCATGTCAGGCGGCCATGTTATNACTTTATGGTGGCCATGTTGCATGGGGGTCAGCCATGTTGCATGGGGTNATTTGNCCATTTTACTCNGGTGTACNGCGCCATATGGGGATATACAGGATGTTGGGGTTCATGGTAGTTGCATGGGTGTNATGTGCCATGTTGCATGGGGTACGCAGATGGNATGGGTATNGNGTGGNTGCCGCTGATATTGCATGATGAAGATATATTAGCACTTGGGTGGGCCTTACCTGCCAAGATAAANTCAATAAGTTTAATCGATTTTCATGAGCAGGATCTNCTCTGAGTTGTTCTGTATGGNTCTCNATGGTTCTATATGAGTATGGGTCTCTATATGGATCATGTGTATTCTCTATGGTTCATGAGTATGTTTCTGTGGTCTCTGGAGTACGAAAATGGGTGGAGTGGAGTCTCCACGTGATGATGACGACGATGNAGCTCTAGCGGGCCTACCTGGCATGTAAACAAAACAAAATAGTTCAAAGTTGTTTTGTCACGTGTGCAGCGATCCTGGATCTCTTTGGCCTCAGCTGAGTCATCGCCAAAAGCTGGAGCTGGCGGCCATGGAACAAGTCTGGTTCTTCACTGTGGACGAGGTCGACAAAGGGCGGCAAGAACGATGGCTACGACGACGATAACAACTACATCCTGTGAGGCTCACAGAGACACCNTAGAGACCCACNGACACATAGGACCACAGAGACCACACNGAGACCATAGAGACCACACAGAGACCNANCNGAGACCACAGAGACCCACCATAGAGACCACAGAGACACCACNGAGACAATAGAGACACNCCNCAGAGACCACAGAGACACCATAGAGACCAAGAGACACCGAGACCAAGAGACCAGAGACCAGAGACACCATAGAGACCCACACAGAGACCNCACNGAGACCACACCATAGAGACCACAGAGACACCATAGAGACCCAAGAGACACCAGAGACCACAGAGACACCATAGGACAGAGACACCATAGAGACCCACAGAGANCACTCCCATTGAGACCCACAGAGGCACCCAAAGAGACACCATTAGACACCCACAGAGGTTTTGTTGGTTAGAAGCATGAGTATAAATGTGTAATTGTTAAATCTGCCACCACCACCAAACACAATCAGTTGAGATTCTGTTACGGGTTTCTGGGTCTCTGTGGGTGTCTAAGGATCTGTGTGGGTCTTTATTGTCTGGGTGTCTGTGGGTCTCTCAGGATCTGGTTTCTGTGTATGTATTAGTTATTTCGCACCATATGAAGCAAACTTTCGCTAATCCACTCACAACGACGTCAGCCACGGTGGCCAGATGTTAACTCCCTTTCTTGGTATACAGAGGTCGTGGGTTCGATACCGACCCTGACGCCTGCTGCTGCTGCATATTTGGAGTTTGTGTCTCTATCTCTCTGCCGTGGTTGCGTGGATTTTCCGGGTCCTCCGTTTTTAAATCCTTTATATTAAGTTTGCTTGCTTGCTTACGACCGTGCAAATCTTTCGGTCGTTTTTNAACCACTTCCGTGATCCAATCGAGCTGACATTTTCCACACAGACTCGTTGTGCGTGACAATTAATGTTCGTGAAAATGTTTTTTCCAAAATTTTACACTTTTAGGACAAAANTATAATATTTAATTACCAATTGCTTAATGGTTCAATGCAATCATCTGACCATAGGTGGCAGCCATCTCAAGCCAGAGGACGAGAGTACTCTAGCGCCACGCATAAAAAGGATTTATAGTGAAAAACTTTGTTTTTACGGGTTATACTTGTTTTTCTTCCACATTAGAAACGTCACCACACATTTAGAGCAATTGGCTTCCGCTACACATTTCCACACGGTGGTAATGACAATGATTGTGATGGTCAGGTCGCTCTTGAAAAAGAAGAGCTACATAGCAGGTCAGTGGTGGGCCTTTAACAGCGTAACAATAGGCTGTAGCCTTTCTGGAAATACAACACATACTTGCGGTGAACATGCAGACAAAACATGCTCTGATAATATGTGGCTTTGCCTTTGATACTGATTGGTCTACACCAAAGAAAGCAGCCTTTGTTAGGGCCTAGTCTCAATACCAGTGTCTCACCACCAGTGTCTCACCGCCAGTGTCTCACTACCAGTGTCTTCTATTGAGATGGATAAACGCAAAAAGGCGGACAATCCCCCAAGTTTTAACGGCATTCGGTATTCTTGGGTCTTTCGTAAAGTCACGTAGACAGGTTCAAAGAAANTAATAAAATAACAGTTAGACGACCGCTTGCGTTGCGATCGAAACGTCGTAGTTTTCTGTTATTTTATTATTTTTGAACCAATCTTTGTGACTTTACCGAAAGACCCAAACATATTAATTCCTGCAGTCACAAAAGCTTCAAGTGAAGCATTCGGTAAAGTCACGTATAAAGATAAAATAATAAATTAAATAATTGCATACAACGTTTCGATTGCAACGTCGTAGCTATTATTTAATTTATTATTTATCTTTATACGTGACTTTACCGAAAGAACCAAAGAGTAATTCCTGCAGTCACGAAAGCTCCAAGANTGAAGCATTCGGTAGTTTAACGAAACATTTAAACATTCGCGCAATCTAACACCCAAACGAAAAGAAACCTCCACTGTGGAAAATGGCGGCCGTGGAAAATGGCGGCCGTGGAAGCCCCGACTGCCGCTGCCACCATTGAGCGTCAGGCGCTCCGATTGCGACGACTCTGACTACCGGTCCCTGCCTCCTCCTCCTCCCAGGTCCGCAAGGAGCAGCTCCACTACCGCTACGAGGTGCAGAAGCTGATCGGCGAGGGAGGCCAGGGCCTGGTGCTGCAGTGCCTCGACCACAAAACCAAAACGCTCGTGGCCGTCAAGATGCTGTCGCTGCCTTGTGTGAGTCCGCGGTGGCGCTCTCGGACAATAATCATCAAACGATTGGAGGCACCGCCGTGAACACGGCCACTGACTATGGACTCGCTGACAAAATGCTAACTGCCGTAAAACTGCTGCAAACTACACCCACAANGACACCAGAGACTGCTAAATATGAATTAACTGCTCNACAGACCNACAGAGACCNACAGAGACCNACAGAGACTTACCACAGAGANCNAGACCAGACACCCAGNNACCACACAACACCCACAGTNACCACAAGACACCCACACAGAGNCANCACACNGAGTCACCACAAGAGTCACACAGTCACCCACACNGAGTCAACACAGACCCCCCACAGAGTCACCCACACAGACACCCACACATACCCCCAGAGTCACCNACAGACACACACACCGNGTCACACACACCTCACCCACAGAGTCACCCAGACACCAGAGACCCACACAGACACCGTTGATTTCGTGGCCTCCCCCTCCTCTACGAGCACCCGACAGCGTCCGCCAGAGGACGGAGCTGGAGGGACCAAGGAGCTGCAGGGCAAGGCCAGCGATAGCGCTACAGTCATCCGGCTCCTGGACACGTTCCAATTCCGCGGACACAATTGCCTCGTCGTCGAGCTCTTGAAGACGCGAACCTCCCCCCTACTCCCTCCCCCGTGCGTGTCCATTGCTCCGCTTGATAGTTGATTTATTTCGTAGATTTGAAGCTTTCGTGTGCAGGATTCAACAGGGTTTTTNCGGTAAAGTACGGGGAAATGTTTTAGAATTAATAAAAGAAATAAAATAAAATACGACGTTTCAGAGGCAACCAGCTTTCCTCTTCAGGTGGAACCGTCACAGCGACGCACAGCTGTATCGTGAAGACAAATTAAAGTACTTGAACAGCTGTCGTTATGTGACGGTTCCACCTGAAGACGGAAGCTTGTGTTGCCCTCCGAACGTCGTGATTTTATGTTATTTTTATTTATAATTTTTNACCTACGTGATTTACCGAAAAAACAAGTAATAAATCTTTGCATCAGAAAGCTTCAAATCTAGAAGGTGTCAGTTTTTGTTGCCAGATAGAAGGGTAAAACAATGTATCGTCGTCCTTGTCGTCGTTGTCGTCGAGGAAAGCCTCTACGACGTGATGAGCAAAGGGAGCATCAAGCGAATCTGGTGAGGCGCTTGAGGGAGTACCCAGGCCATCCTCGACTTCCTGCTGACGCCAAACGGGNCATCGTCCACGGGGACATCAAGCCGGTGAGCGGATGATCGCACCCTCTCACGGGACTCGGTTAGCTGGCGCCGAGGCAGCCGGCCGCTGTTGATCTGCGGGTCGATGCGCTGGCTCCGTCCATCTGGAGGAAGGTGGTGNTAGTGGTGGTAGTGGTGTAGTGNTGGTGTGGTAGTGGNTGTGGTGAGTGTGGGTGTGTGGTAGTAGTGTGGTGTGNTNGTGNTGNTGTGNTGNTGTGNTGGGTGNTNGTGGTGTGGTGTGTGNTGTGTGTNGNGNTGNGNTGTGTGTGTGTGGTGTAGTGTTGTGGTGNAGTAGTGGTAGTGGTGGGCCGGGTGCAACCGCAACAAACAAAAAACAAAANCAAGAAAACATCTAAAGTGAATATGTGACTGAGTGCAAACAGAAAATCCAAGAAAAGACAGCAAAATATTGCAGAAAAAAAAACCGTACACCAACGCTGTGTGCAAAAATCCCAGTGGGATGCAAGTCAAACAACAACAACAACATCCACAAGACAACTTAGATTAAGGCCATCAGTCTAACTCTGTACTACAACAAACAAACATGGCTAAAAATATCACCAAAATAAAGCCATGAAACACAATGTAACAGTGATCATATGAACTGTGACCGAATTTTCACAATAAACGACGTCAACAACATGTACCACCAAACCCTGCAGCCATAGCTGGCTGCATGAGTCACTCCACAACAGCAGGAGCATCAGTCGAAGTGTCAACATTTTCAATGCCCCTTTAAGATCAGCACACCAAATCAAAACACGGATCACACTTNGAGCGATCACAANCATGGCTAAACCAATACACTTTNCGAAATCACCAAAATAAAGCCATGAAAGCATGAAACAGGTCATAGGAACTGTGACGAAATTTTCACAATAAATGGCAGCAACAACATGCACCACCAAAACCCTGCAGCCGTGTGGGTGTCAATGCGTCACTTTGATTGACATNCCCGCTACTGCTGGACACTCTATTGCTGTAACCTCACAGAGTGGAATTCCTTCTGATAGACAGCCAGTTTTGTTTTACCAGGTTTAGTTTTTTTTTTTCACACTTTGTTATGTAGGCTAGGCGTTAGTCACAAACCGCACCTCTCCATAATACAGGCTCAGTCTTTTGTTATGCAGTCTATTCTTAGTCTTAAGCCTCACCTTACCATATTAATAAAAGTGTGCCGTTCCTGGCCCTTCCCCCTCTCCAACCATTATTAAACTATCTCTTGTAATCTCTCATTTACTTNATACAGCTGTCGTGGTTGTGACGGTTCCGAAAAAACCTAAGAAGCGGAAGCTNGGTTGCCTCCGAAACGTCGTGATTTTTTTTTTATTTNAATTAATTTAAATTTTTACCTACGTGACTTTACCGAAAAAAACCTAAGAATATGAATCCTTGCAGTAACGAAAGCTTCAAATCTAGAATCTTTCTCCGTCTCCCCTTTGTCCAGGACAACATTCTACTCACGGCGGCCGGCAAAGTGAGGGTCACCGACTTCGGGTGCAGCTGCTACCTGAAGTCTCACTGTGAGTGGCTTTGCGTGCGTGAGATTTTTTTCAGGGTTAGTTCGCGTCAATGTCAACGTTGTGTCGTCCGACCNCGCACCGACGCAGCCANTCAGTGAGGTTCAGCGTCACGTGACCAGGACGCTCCAATTCGCTACTTGCACAGCGCCACCTGTGCTGCAGAGCTCGCAAAGGGTTTNGATTCCTTACCCGTACCGCCGCACCAGGTCGCAAATGGTTTCCCGTACCCATACCGCTGTACCCATACCNGGCCGGTAACGGTAGGGTATGGGTATCGGTACCGATTGCGACCTCCTGGGATGAAGCCATGTTGCAGGCGCGGNTGGTTGATTCTAGGAACTTGAATTGTGGAAGAGACAAGACATTGGAAATGAGTGACAAACGGTGACTCACCCAGTGACTCACGGTCTACCCGTACCCGTACCGGCCGTACCGTACCNGCCGGTAACGGTAGGGTACGGGTATCGGTACCGATTGCGACCTCTGGGATGAAGCCATGTTGCAGGCGCGGGTGGTTAATTCTAGGAACTTGAATTGTGAGAAGAGNCAAGACGTTGGGAAATGAGTGACAAACGGTGACTCACCGGTGACTCACGGCCTACCCATACCTGTACCGGCCGCACCAGGTCGCAAAGGCTACCGTACCCGCCGGGTTNCGGTACAGGTACCTTTGCGACCTGGTGCGGCGGTGGTAAAATCAAAAACCCGTTTGCGACCGGTGGNAGTGGTGTGTGTGTGNTANGTGTGTGNTGNTGTGGTNGTGTGNTGTGTNNNGTGTGTGTNGNGTGTGTGTGNTNGNGNTGTTGTAGTGNTGGGTCACGGTACNTCNGGTGAAGACAATCTGGACGACCTATACTTCATATCATTGTCTTGTTGTTGTCATTGTTGTTGCTGCTGTGTNGTGTTGTTGTGCAGCCAAACGTGGTGGACGTTGCCTACATGTCCCGGAGTGCCGCTGGCTACCAGGTCACGTGTGCCGTGGACATGTGGCGCTGGGCTGCACCGTGGCGAGATGGCCACCGCAAGGTTCTCTTGACTCGCGCACTACGAAGAGCACCTGCACTGCTGCATCGAGGTACGGCTGTGGTGGTGGGTATANTGGTGGNTATGTGAGTACGTGGTGGTAGGTGNATGGTGNTGGTATGGGGTGGNACGGTGGTAGGTGGTGGNTATGGTGGTATGGTGGTGGCAGGCAGGTCTCTATGGTCTGTTGNTCTGCACAGAGACCACACAGAGACCATACAGACCNAGAGACCACANTCATNGACCACNGAGACCATACTCATAGAGACCATACAGACCAGACCATACTCATAGACCATGCAGACACAGAGACCACACTCATAGACCCATACAGACCATACTCATAGAGACCCATACAGACACGACCATACTCATNGACCCATAGACACAGAGACCAANAGNCCCATACACATAGTCATAGGAGACCATACACCCATACAGACACACTCATNCACCATACAGACACAGACCATACAGAGCCATACAGACCAGAGACCACACCAGACCATACACCATACAGACATACACCATAGACNTACACCATAGACACAGAGATCCATACACCATAGACACAGAGACCATAACCATACAGACCACATACTGACCCAGAGACCATACAACAGAGACCCACTAGAGACCATACACATAGAGACCCATACAGACCACAGACCANAGACCACAGAGACCATACAGACCACAGAGACCNATACTATAAGACCATANAACCAGAGACCACTACCCANAGACCNACAGAGACCATNCTACCCATACAGACCACAGAGNCCACTAGACCACNCCATNCAGACCCACAACCCATACAGACCCACAGAACCNTACCATACTNNANCACACAGACCCTATACAGACCAAAGAGACCATAGACAGACCACAGAGACCATNCAGAGACAGACCATATTNTACANACCANNCATAAAGANAGACCAGAGCCATACAGGACCTCCNACAGAGACCCCCCCCCCNACNCTCATAGAATTGATNCCTCCTGGCCCTCCTCCCCCCCCNTCCCCCCCCCCCCCCCTCCCCCCNCTTCNTTTTGTACTTCGTCTGAAACCAGTGCAGATCCTGGCATGCCCCGANAAAGATGNTGGACGAAGCCCTAACAGGACACTTTACTTTGGTGAGTCGAAGGCTCGGCAGGCTGGCGTGTGAGTGAGCGGTGGATGGTGNGGGTGGTGATGNATGGNTGTTGGNTGGTGAGTGGTGGTGAGTCGAGTGGTGGTNGTNGTGNTGAGTGGTGGTGGGTGAGTGGNTGGTGGGTGGTGGTGGTGNNGGGTGGNTGAGTAGGTGNNTGGTGGTAGGTGGTGGTAAGTGGNTGGTGNGTAGGTTAGTNGTGAANTGGNTGGTGGTAGGGNTGATAGNTGGTGGATAGTGGNTGGNTGAGTTTGGTAGTAGTGGATAGANGNTGGTAGTTANGGGNTGAGTGGTTACTTNGGTGAGTGANGTGGCAGCTGGCGCGCGAGTAGTTGTTAGCTGGGTGAAGGTCAGTCTTTTTGGGGGGGNGGGGGGGGNNNGGGGGGGGTCTCTGTAATAGGTAGGTTTGTGAGTGAGTGAGGGATGGGTGGGGGGGGGTGGGTTGAGGGGTCTGTGCAGTGGNTCGCNGAAAGAGGTNNGTGGTTGGTGAGTGGTGGTGGNTNAGTGGTGAGTGGGGGTGAGTGAGTGGNTGTGTGGTTGGGTNGTGGTGGNTGGTGGGTGAGTAGGNTGGGTGGGTTAGTGNNTGGGTGGTTGGTGGNTGGGTTAGTGTGNTGGGAGTGAGTGGGTGAGTGGGTGGGTGAGTGGGTGAGTGAGTGGTGGGTGGGTAGGTGAGTGGGTGGGTGGGTTAGGGTGGGTAGGTGAGTGGTGAGTAGGTGGTGGGGTGGGGANGGTNATGGTGGTGAGTCAGGNTGGTNGTGNGTGNGGTGAGTTTGNTANTGGTGATGANGGTGGTAGTCAGTGCTGACTGGTATAGTGGCGAGTGCTTGGCGGTGACTCTGCGTGCGTCTCTGTCTCTCTGCAGACCNTGAGGTNTCCCTAAACGTGTCCAGCAGGTACTGGCGCAGCCTGTCCGTCACCTGCGACTGAGGACACCACCCTCAGTGTGGACTTCAGCCGCTGCTCGTACAGGGAACCCACGCACCCTCGCTCACTACNCACTCACCCACTNGNTCTANTCANTCACCCCACTCCTCAAGCTCGTCACACCCACTCACTCACTCAATCCCGCATCCTCACCCCCTACGNCACCCCGCCGNTCACCCCCGNTCACCACCCCGNNCGCTCNCCCACNCACTCANTGCACTCANCCCANACCCCACTCANTCNNTCCTCACTCACCCCGCTCACCCNCGCACNCCNNACTCATCNCCTNCTCACACTCANTCACTCACTCACCCCGCCGCTCACCCNCAACCCCCCANCACTCACTCATCACTCATCACTCACTCANTCANTCACTCACTCATNCCANNACTCATNCCACTCACTCATCACTCACACNCACACTCGCTCACCACTCACTCACCACTCACTCACATCCNANTCACCGCCACCACCACCACCNNCACACTNCCCCACACCCACCNTGTCAACCCTTATCAGTGCCCTACACTTACTACAGNCCAGNCCATTGATCACTCCGTGATCCACAACTCAACTCACCTNCAAAGTCCACCAAATAGAAANCATTCTNGTCGTTACCNANCTTANAACCTNCACTCTNATAACCTNACAACNCAATCTCTCTCACACACGAATACCGTGCGNATTCANCTCTNCCACCCCACCACNACCACACNACCCCCCCNCCNTCTACCCCCCACCCACGCCACCACTCCCNCCTCCCCCACCCCCCTTCACACATCTNCNCCCACNTTCCCCACCCTGTGCTCTCCTGTCACCACAGNTGGATCCCACTCCGNATGAGCGCCTGAAACAGCGCTGGCTCACAGCTGNCTACAANCACCCCNACCAACNAGGNCCACCACANCCACCACCGGGNACCCCACACAGCAGGCACCAACCACCATCAGGGCCACCCCCACCACCCCCACNACNNCTCCCACCACANCCCACCACCACCAGTCNCNCAGGCNCCCCNNCCACCCCACCCCACCACCCNACNANCACACCACACCACCATCAGGNCACCCCACCCCATCAGGCTACCACCCCACNACCCGGCNACCACACTGNCCNNANCCCACCNGCCACACCCAGCAGCACACTCCATCAGGCTACTNAGCTGCTGCANCCACGGTGANCTCNCTGTGTGACTCGCCTGGGGTGAGACNCAGGAGNNGGTANCCGCCACCATGAGATGTNACACCTCGCCTGTNNCAGGAGNNCGTGGCGATCCACCCTGATAGAGNTAACTACCTCGCCTGGTTACCAGNAGCTGGTNCGATCCCGACCTNATGAGNTGTTCNACCTCNCCCGCAGGAGTCGTGGTNCGATCCACCACTAACTCTGTGTACCTCGCCTGTACNCAGAGTCGTGGCGATCCACCACTACCTCGCACCAGGAGTCGTGGTTCGATCCGACCTGATGAGATGCTACCTCGCCTGTACGCAGGAGGTCGTGGTTCGATCCCGACCTGATGAGACTTTAACTACCTCGCCTGGTACGCAGGAGTCGTGGTTCGATCCTGACCCTATGAGATGTTAACTACCTCACCACCAGGAGGTCTGGTNCGATCCCGACTCTGATGAGACGTTAACTACCTCGCCTGGTACGCAGGAGGTCCTGGGTTCGATCCGACCTGATGATGTTANCTACCGTCACTGGAGCAGGAGTCTGGCGATCCCGACTCTGATGAGACGTTAACTACCTCGNCTACAGGAGCAGGTTCGATCCGACCTGATGATGTTACTACCNAGGATCAGGAGNTCACTGGTNCATCCGACCCTGATGAGACTTTAACTACCTCGCCTGTACGCAGGAGCTGGGTTCGATCTGACCCGTGAGATATTACTACCTCACCTGTGCAGGGTCTGGTTCGATCTGTGATGTTGCTACCTCGCTGGTAGCAGGAGTCTGGTCATCCGACCTGATGAGTGTTAAACTACCTCGCCTGNTATGCAGGAGNTCGTGGTCGATCCTCCTGACGATGCTCTGCTGCTGCTNNATATTGCAGTCTGCGTTTCTGTCCCGTGGTGTCACGTGATTCTTCTCAGGTCTCGATTTCCNCTCACGTTNAGAATGCNTCACNTAGCTTCTGAGTATTGTGCGNTATGAATGTCACGCGATNCAGTGNGTGGANTCAGCAACTTGATGNTTAGATGGCGTTCNGTCTCTGTGGGTCTCTGTGAGTCTATGGGTCTCTGGATCTATGGNTCTCTNTGGTCTCTGTTCTATGGTCTCGGTGGTCTGAATGAGTCTGATGAGTATGGACTCTGTGGTCTCTGTNGNTCTGTGGTCTCTGGTCNNTGGTCTCGTGGTCTATGTGTGGTCTCGNTGNGTCTGTATGGTCTGTATGTGGGTCTGTGTCTCTGTGGGTCTCTGTGACCTCTGTGGGTCTCTGTGAGTCNATNGTCTCTGTGATCTGATGGNCTCNATGAGTATGGTCTCTGTGGTCTCGAGTATGACTGTGGTCTCGATGTAGACTATGGTCTNNGAGTATGGNCTCTGTCGGTCNGATGACGACGATGCTGACGATGATGATGACGATCGATGACGATGATGACGATGATGACGACGACGATGATGATGACGATGTGATGACGATGTTGATGTTTGATGATGGNATGACGCGCTGCTGTGTGCTGCTGCATCTCTCTCCACAGAGCGGAGCGGAGAAGAAGCTCCATCGTCATCATCGTNATCGTCACGCTCACCAGACCTTGGAGAGAGNACGAGTGGTGNAGGTGGTGAGACGCAGGAGAGGATGACNGNGGAAAGAGGNGCGAGGGTCATGGCGCGTGTGGCAGGGACGCTACGCTCAGTCCGCTCGCTCCTCAGACGCCTGATGCTCGTGTGGCGGCCACGNCAGAGTANCGGAGTGGCCACCACACNCACACCACCACACCACACCACACCCACANCACACCNCCANCCNACTCACACNACCCCACNCACNACCACACCACNACCACACCACACCCTCCCACCCACNCCCACNACACACCACNAGACANNCACAGACCCCACCACNACCAACCNCACACAACCACCCACCAACANCNAGCCCACTCTACNACACCCCACCCACCACACCANANTCACTACCACACCNCNNCACACCCACCACACACCACTACCACCACTACCACACCCCACCACACCACACCANNCACNCTCACACCACACCANACACTCACACCACACACACNACCCANCNACNCCANCNCACCNCNCACACACCCCACCACCCACCCACCGACANCACACCACCACACACCACCANNCACNACACCACACCACCCCACACCCNTACACNNCTACACTCACCACCCANTCACACCAANANNCACCACCCACACNCACACCACTCCNNACCACCNNCACACTCACNNCCNCACTCACACCACACCACNACCACCCACCCCCACNCNCACNCACTCACACNNCNCNNACNCACNACCCANCACACANNCACACACTCACNCCAACCACNACACACCACCCANCNCACACNCACACCACANTCACACCANACCACNACCTCACCACACCACNACCACACCACCACANTCCCCACCACACCCACCACCACACCCCCCACNACNCNCCACCACACACTCACCACACCACTCACACCNCATACCACACNCACACANTCACCGCCNCANCACACCACACNCACACCACTCACCCACAACTCACCANTCACTCACACCCACCCTCACNACCACCCACACCACCCNANCCCANACCCACCCNANTCACATCTCACACCAANANTCACACNCACNACCCACTCACNACCACCACACCACACTCACACACACCANCACCACACTCACTNACNACANCACACCCACTCACACCACTCACCACCNACANTCACACCNACANTCACCCCACCCCGTCCANTCACACACAATGACTAGAGCCTGCCTAGCCACGTGTGCGTGAAGAGTTAGGATAGAGATAAGAAAAGTTATAATGTAATAATGTGTACATATACATCTAGACCATTGTTTGTTTATCGATTGTTGTTGCTAATAATAGCGACTCAACAGAACGTTGCAATTGTGTTTGTTGTGGCGAGTTGCTTCTGTCTGGGNTCTCAGGTGACTTGGGTCCAGATGTTGACTACCTCGCCTGGTACACAGGGGTCGTGGGTTAAATTCTGACCCTGGTGAGATGTTAACAACCTCGACTGGTACGCAGGAGGTCGTGGGTTATCCCGACCCTGGTGAGATGTTGACTACCTCGCTTGGTATACAGGAGGGAAAAANGTATTTGATCCCCTGCTGATTTTGTACGTTTGCCCACTGACAAAGAAATGATCAGTCTATAATTTAAATGGTAGGTTAATTTGAACAGTGAGAGACAGAATAACAACAAAATTCAGAAAAACGCATGTCAAAAGTGTTATAAATTGATTTGCATTTTAATGAGGCAAATAAGTATTTGACCCCTCTCAATCAGAAGATTTCTGGCTCCCAGGTGTCTTTTATACAGGTAACGAGCTGAGATTAGGAGCACACTCTTAAAGGGAGTGCTCCTAATCTCAGCTTGTTACCTGTGTTGAGTAGTTCCGATGGACGTTCTCGGAGACGGAGGATAAGTTAGGGTTTCCGCCAGGGTTTATTAACACTTATCAATACTACACAGCAGGGTACACAACTCCAGGGCTAGGGGGTCCTACTCTGAGTCCGGGTCCCTGCCGGCTAGCTCCGGTCTCTCTCTCTNGTGTCGGATCGGGAGTCTGCCGATTCCACCGACCGGAGAGAGAAGCACCTCTACGGCTACCACCGGCTTACTCCCCAGACTCCCTATTCGATCCCTCTCACTATCCTGGTTCCCTCTTCACCCTGTTNACTATCCCNGTTCCTATAGTGACCCGCTTACGTCACGGGTATCCCTTAAATACCCTAGGAGGCGTGACGTCACGTGCACTGCCAGCGCGTGCGACCCACGTCCCGTGATGTCATCGCACCGGACAGCGCACACGACGCCACCACTCTCCTCTACTCCTCTACATCCCCCCCCCCCCCCAAAAAAAANGCCGACCCGGCTGCAATCACCCAAGCGGGGCCCNACACCGGACCGAAGACCGAACAATCACGAGTTCGTGTGCCTGAAGGTAAACCGGCTGCTAGAAAACTCAACCTTAGGCAGCACGGCCCCTCAAGCAGAACAGCAACAACAACACAACAACAAAAAACCAAAAAANTAGAGTCCAAAGGCCTCATCCGCCGGATAGCGCCGAACGGGCGCCAGGGCTAGGCCCGCTGAACGGCCATCAGGGCCTTCACCGGAGCCGCATCCCCTCGAGCGGNTATGCGCTGCTGGCCGCTCCCCGTGCGGTGTCCGCCACCGTGCAGGTGGCCCGTCGGCAGGCAACAGGCCACCGCCGTGGCCTCCGGTGACCGGGGGTCTCTGTCGGCCTCACTCGGAGGGCCTGGGGCGCACACACAGGTCGGACGTCACCTCCGTCAACGAGACCNGGCCGGTCAGGCACGCCGGATACATCATCAGCCGGCCGCTCCGGAATTGGGGTGGATCCCCAGGGTAGATGGAACGTAACGTTTGAGCCGGACGGGTGCACTATCCACTGCCGGCGACCGAACCGAATCCGGACGCATTGCGGCCAGCGGACCTCCACAACCTCCAACTGGGCCGCGGCGTCCCCTGGGCCTTGCAACGGCTAGAGCCCAGGGCGCAAGCACACCCCGCCTGCCGGCAATCGGATAAACCGTCCGCATTTCCATGCTGTGTCCCTTCCTGTGGATTACATCAAAGGGGTAATCCTGGAGCACTTCGAGCCAGCGAGACAGCTGACCGAGGGCTGACTAATCTTCAGCGAATATTGCAGGGCCGCGTGGTCGGTTCGGACCGTAAACAGCCTACCGTACAAATATGGTCTATACAACTGAACAAAATAAACTATGGCCAAAAGCTCCCTCGGGTCACACAATATCGCTGTTCCGTCGGGACAGAACGCGACTGCCATAGGCTACCACCCTCTCAACCCGTCGACCACCTGGGCCAGGACAGTCCCAATTCCCGTGTCGCTGCATCGGTATCGAGCAGGAAGGGTTTCGAAAAATCCGGTACCCAAGGGCGGCGCATCCGCCAAGGCCGTGCGAAGCGCCGCAAAAGCCGCCTCCTCCTCCGTGCCCCAGTGAAACCTTTGGCCTTTGGCGGAAAGGCGTGCAGCTTCACGGACAAACCGGCGATAGTACGATGCGAAGCCAACGAAGCTACGCACCTCCGCGACAGATGTGGGAGTCGGCCACGTCCGGACACAAGCCGTTTTATCCGGTCCGTGGCGACACCTGACGTGCTAACAATGTGTCCCAAATACTTCACGATGGTTGTAGCAAGTGGCATTTCTGGGTTTGAATTTCAAGCCAGCAGCACGCACTTTGACGAACACCGCCTCAAGGCGTTGCAAGTGCTCGCCAAATGTACGGCCAAAAAACAATAACGTCATCCAAGTAGATTAGACAAGACTCCCACTGCAGCCCNGCCAAGACCATCTTCATGAGACGCTGGAAGGTGCCGGGCCGAATGGAGACCCATAGGAAGCCGATTGAACTCGAACAACCCTGGGCGTGCGGAACGCTGTCTTGGTCTAGAGGCCTCATCCAGTGGAAATTGCCAGAAGCCGGAGAGCAAATCTAAAGTCGAAAAGAACACGCGCCCGAGAGGGCGTCCAGGAATCATCCATGTGAGGCAATGGATATGCATCGGCCACCGAGATCTTGTTCAATCTACAGAAATCGACGCAGAACGGAGACTCCGTCCGTTTCTTGACTAGCACAATGGGGAACCCAAGGGCAGTAGATGGGAGATGATGTCCGCGCCAACATTTCGTCGACAGCCGAGCGGACATGATTTTTTCCGCTGGCTAAAGCGGTGGAATTAAGTCGAATAGGGGCCACGTCGCCCGTGTCTATGTGGTGGTCCAAAGAGTAGTGCGACCAGATCAAACTTACTTTGGCTGAACACATCGGTGAACCGCTCGAGAGGTCGCGAGTTGCCGACGTTCCCGCGGCCACGCCGAAGACGCGGAAAGGTGCGGTGGTGCTGCGGCCCCATGGGCCACGCCGTAGGCGCAGCGAAGTGCAGGGTTGCGGCCCCATGGGCCACGCCGTGAAGCAGCGAAGTGCAGCTGAGGCAGCCCCAGGNCCACGCCGTAGACGCAGCGAGGTGTGAAGGCGCCTGCTTTCGCGACCCACCCGGCNGCACGGTGAGGTGCGTGGCGCGGAAGCCTCCGCGACGCGGCGAGGACCACGGCGTTGCAGCCTCAACGGGCCACGCCGAAGACGCGGCGGTATAACANGGAGCCGCGTCCCGACAAGGACGCAGGCCGCGAGGTGCAGAGCCGCCATCGCGGTGGCCGGCCCGTNAGCGCGGAGACAGGCGGAGCCGCGCAGCACCGCGGCCCATTCCGGCGGCACGGCGAGGACGGCACGCGCGACTTACCCGGGCCCCCGCGGGGCAGCTTGATGTGGAGCCGCGTCGTCGCCGGCGGTCTGGTCCCGCAGGAGCGGCTGCCGAGAAACCCGGCCGCGTCGGTGGAGAGACGCGCGTCGGGTCGCCATGGCAGCCATGCGCCGACTTNCGGCGTCGCAGCAACAATGTCCGCNGGCCGCCGCGTCGCAGCCGTAGCAGCGGCCGCATACGGCTCCCGCCAACATGGCCGCCGCGGACTGCGTCGCAGCCAACATGGCGGCCACGGTGGAGCGACCGCTAGGAAAACGGACGTTTCAACGATGGCGGTTGAGTTGCTCCCGCCGAGTGCGGGCTGGTTTGCTGCGTCCCGCCTCACCTCGGCCAACCTGACGGTCAGTGCCCCACCGCCTGCAGGACTGCTGCAGAGAGCTGCGGGGACGCTCTCCGTCTCTGGCGCGCGGTGAGCTGGCACTCCAGCGCCGACTCCTCCCCTCTCAGCTTGTTACCTGTATAAAAACACTTGTTCACAGAAGCAATAAATCAATCAGATTCCAAACTCTCCACCATGGCCAAGACCAAAGAGCTCTCCAAGGATGTCAGGGACAAGATTGTAGACTACACAAGGCTGGAATGGGCTACAAGACCATCGCCAAGTAGCTTGGTGAGAACGTGACAACAGTTGGTGCGATTATTCGCAAATGGAAGAAACACAAANAACTGTAAATCTCCTCGGCCTGGGCTCCATGCAAGATCTCACCTCGTGGAGTTGCAATGATCATGAGAACGGTGAGNAATCAGCCCAGAACTACACAGGAGGATCTTGTCAATGATCTCAAGTAGCTGGGACCATAGTCACCAAGAAAATAGCTGGTAACACACTACGCCGTGAAGGACTGAAATCCTGCAGCGCCCGCAAGGTCCCCTGCTCAAGAAAGCACATATACATGCCCGTCTGAAGTTTGCCAATGAACATCTGAATGATCGGGCATGTATATGTGCAAGGAGCAGCTCCACTACGCTACGAGGTGCAGAAGCTGATCGGCGAGGAGGCCAGGGCCTGGTGCTGCAGTGCCTCGACCACAAACCAAAACGCGTGGCCGTCAAGATGCTGTCGCTGCCTTGTGTGAGTCCGCGGTGGCCGCGCTCTCGGAAATAATCATCAAACGATTGGAGCACCGCCGTGGACACTGCACTATGGACTCACTGACAAAATGCTAACTGCCGTAAAACTTCTGCTAACTATAAATTAACAAAATACGGACATAAACCTGCTGCTCACTACAAACTAACAAATCTACTGCCATAAAACTGCTANCTAAAACTAACAAATACTGCCATAAACTGCTCACTAAAACTAACAAAATCTACTGCCATAAAACTGCTCACTACAAAATCTTACTGCCATAAAACTGCTGCTCACTACAACTAACAAAATCTACTGCNATAAAACTGCTACTATAACTAACAAATACTACTGCATAAAACTGCTGCTCACTAAAACTAAAAATCTTACTGCCAAAACTGCTAACTATAACTAACAAATACTAACTGCCATAACACTACTGTTAAATATGAATTAACTAAAAAATACTGCCATAAAACTGCTACTATGAACTAACAAATGTATAACTGCCGTAGAACTTACTGCTAACTGACTCACGAAATAATACCTGCCGTAAGACTACTGCTATGAACAAAGTTNACTAACAAANTAATAACTGCCGTACAACTATTGCCAAGTATAAACTAAAANCTAGCAGACCCATAGAGACCNACAGAGACCAATAGAGACCACAGAGACACCACAGAGACACCAGACCCTTAGAGACCACAAAGACACCCACNGAGATACCAGACCCTTAGAGACCACAAAGACACCCAAACCTTAGAGACACANGAGACACCCAGACCNTTAAGAACCCATGGAGCATCCAGACCTTAGAGACCCAGAGGGCCNACAGAAACACCCAGACCAGAGTAACCAACAGAGACACCNACAGAGACACCACAGAGACACCNACAGAGACACCCACAGAGACACACAGACACACAGAGTCACCGTCGATTTCGTGCCTTCCTCTCCGCTGTTCAGCTTCTCACAGCGTCCGCNAGATGACGGAGCTGGAGGTGGCCAAGGAGCTGCGGGCAAGGCCAGCGATGATCGCTACGGAGTCATCCGGCTCCTGGACACGTTTAAATTCCGCGGACACAATTGCCTTGTCTTCGAGTTCTTGAAGTACGCGAACCCCCCCCCCACCAAGCAACTAGATTTATCGATTCATCACATTATTAATTACAGCAGGGCTTTCGCGACAATATAGAGGTATTTTNAGGTTAGATTACGTAAAATAATGTTGTGTCGATAACCGCCACCATCCGACAGCCAACTAGTAAGGGTTGTCACGCAACAGAACGTACCAATTCGTATTAGTACAGTACTGTGTGTAGTGTATGTNTAGTGTATGTAGTATAATGGTACAGCACAACGTTGTGTTCGAGAGCCAGCCACAACATTTACAATCTCGAGTACGGCGTTTCGCCAGTACAACCAGCTTATCACGACAGCCAGATTTGTGGAGAATTTCACTGTTTCGTTCCTTATATAGAGACCACACTTCTGTGCTTGCAAAGTGGGGGGGGGGGGAGATGATTATTTCTAATTTGTTTCCAATAGCTTTATTAATATTTCAAAATTAACTTTTGCAGTTATTTAATGAGTTTAAAGATAGTTAACAATTCATCAAAGATGTCTCGCCTCGTTAAATCAATTAATAGGTTTTNACCTTTTCTGGTACAAACGACACCTTTATTCAAGGCATCATGTTGCAATGACCACACACANTTAGTATAGGTAAAAACCTACTATATATTTGCCACTGGTAAAAGAGATCTCATAGTAAATGCTTACCCGAGCTCTCAATACTCTGATATTGCACTGTGTTTGAGTTGTACGCCTTCTGGTGTCATCTGGTCCAACACCAATGGGACTAGGCTCTAAAAAAGCCGTCTCGGTGTGGACCAATCAACTTCAAGGACNGTGCATATTATTATTATCAGAGTTGCTTCTTTTGTTTGCTTTTTGACTACTTGTGTTGTGGTCATTGCAACATGACGCTTGAATAAAGGTGTCAGTTTNGTACCAGTTAAAAGGTAAAACCTACTATTAAATCATCAATTTAAATGTTTTGTGCGCGTTAGTTCCCTCGCGCAATTAGTGCGCGCGCGGCGAGACNCGGAGCGACGAGGCGTTTCACGCCCCCCCCCCCCAAACTAACCAAGTGCACAGTCGGTTTGGGTCTGGTCGTGGGTGCCCTGCGGACGTCATCTGAACGGGAAAGGGTTTAACGTCGTCGTCGTGTGTCGTCAACACATGTGAGACTAGGCTCTAAGGAAAGCTGTCTCGGGTGTGGACCAATCAACTTCAAGGACAGTGCATATTATCAGAGTTATGTTATTTGTTTGCATTATGGCTGCAGGTATTGTGGTCTATGTAAACATGACTCCTTGTAAAAAAAAAAGTGTCAGTTTTGTTGCCAGATAGAAGGGTAAAAANCCAATTATCGTCGTCTNGTCGTGTCGTCNGGAAGAGCCTCAACGACGTGATGAAAGAGCGTCGGCGAATCTGCGTGATGCGGTTGAGGAAGTACACCAGGCATCCTCCACTTCCTGCTGTACGCCAAGCGACGGGNCATCGTCCACGGGACATCAAGCGGTGAGCGAGCGGGGCGTGATCGCCCCCTCTCACCTGAGGACGCTCTTGCGTTGTAGGCCGAAACGTCGTGAGAATTTTATTTTTTNATTTTAATTTTTATTACTCCNTTCTACGTGACTTTACCGAAAGAACAGATGAATCCTGAGTCACGAAAGCTTTAAATAGTCCAAGTAGCTTTTTACCCCCTGCATGCCTCTATCTCTACCTCTCGCTGCCCGTGGGTGTCAATGCGTCACGTATAGACCCTGCCTGGACATCTTGCCGTAACCTCACAGCGTGGAACTCCTTCTCTGTCCTCCCTTTGTCCAGGACAACATTCTGCTCACGCGGCCGCAAAGTGGTCACCGACTTCGGTGCAGCTTCTACCTGAAGCATGAAGGTGAGTGGCTTTGCGAGCGTGGANTTTTTTTTTTNCAGGTTAACTCGCGTCAATGTCAACGTTGCGTCGTCAACCGCACCACCNGACGCAGCACTCGTGAGGTTCAGCATCACGCACTTGCACAGCACTAACGTGTGCTGGAGATGTAAACCCACTACGACGTTTACAATCGAGCTTACAGCCGAGCGTCATCATCAGGCGGCAGCAGAGTACGCGNTCCAACCAAAANCTCACCTTCGCCGTGACATATCGTCGCAGAAGCCACTACGCGTTTAACGACCGAAAATAAACCTGTTCAACCACGTCGCTGTTGACGAGGACTACTTCATATCAGAGGTCGCAATCGGTACCGATACCCGTACCTACCGATACCGGCGGTACGGTACCTTTGCGACCCTGGTGGCCAGGTACGGGTAAGGAATCAAAAACCTGTTTGCGACCTCTCTTCATATCGTCGTCATTGTTGTTGTCGTTGTTGTTGCTGTGCAGCCCAAACCGTGGCGGGACGTTGCCTACGTGGCCCGGAGCTGCTGCTGGCTACCAGGTCACCTGCGCTGTGGACATGTGGCGCTGGCTGCACCGTGCCAAGGATCTCTTTGATTCACGGACTACGAAGAGCACCTGCCATGCTGCATCGAGGTACGGCTGTGGTGGGTACGGTGGTATAGTGGTGGGTGGTATGNTGGTGGCCGCAGGTTCTATGGGTATGGTCTGTTGGTCTGCACAGAGACTATAGAGACCATACAGACCACAGAGACCATACTCATAGAGTTTGATTCTCTCTCACGGCCACAAACGCNAAAGGTGGCCGGTGGCGCTGGCACCCACCCCTCATGTGCCGTTCTGGCCTTCAANGGTGCTTCTCGCTGCTACAGCACTTGCCCAGCAGTCAAATACGGCTAATACGGGATGGTTGTCTATGTACACAATGTTGCTGGCCTTCATAGATGCAGCTCACTCTAACAGCACTTGCCTNAGCAATGAGATGAGGCTAATGGGAGGGCGGATTGTTGTCT